>JAADXR010000209.1:0-47573 GCA_023337935.1 Elongisporangium anandrum | reverse complement strand
GCGAACTCTGACTGTCTCAAGCGCCGGCAAGACGTTCTCGGTCACTGGCTGGAAGGTGGGCTGGGCTGTGGGTCCACGTGAGCTCATCAAAGGCATCTACCTGGTGAACAACTGGGTCCAGTTCAGCGTGTCGACTCCGTTCCAAGAGGCTGTGGCCAATATGCTCGTAGCTGCGGAGCAGCCGTACAAGGGCTTCCCAACTTACTACGCCTTCGTGGCTGACATGTACCGAAACAAGCGCGATCGTCTGGCCAAAGCACTGCTGAGTGTCGGCATCAAGCCTATTATGCCCAGCGGTGGTATCTTCCTCTACTCTGATATTTCAGCTATTCAAGTGCCAGAAGACCATCGCCCCACGACGGTGTCTCCAGACTGGGCGTTCTGCCGCTGGCTTACGATCGTCAAGGGCGTGACGTCGATCCCAACGAGCGCCTTTTTCTCTGACGCCAACAAGAGTGAGGGCCACCAATGGGCTCGCTTTGCCTATTGCAAGACGGATGAAGCTATTGATGAAGCCATCAAGCGCCTTGACGCCCTGACTAGATAAATGTATTCATTTCGGTGGGTATGTTCTAATGCAGTGAGACGCTTGATTCATTCGAATCGCAAATGCGCGCAATATCTTTCGCGTCCATCTCGATTTTTTGCAGAAGTCGCATCGTTTCTTCAGCGCGGTGTTGCATGCGCTCCTGCCAGGTGGCATTGGTGGGGGTTTCTGCGATTTCGGGTGCTTGCATACGCTTACTCTCGACTAACGCGAGCGTAGGAGCTTCTCTCTCAGATACAGGCTCGAGGGGTTTCAATCCAACCCCAATACACGACTTGAGTCTGCCTCTGGAGGAACGGAAACTTGAGCTCGTCTCAGCTAGCACCCCAGCTAGATCGGCTCGTGTTAGCTTGACACTCGCTGCGTGCAATATTTTACGTCGTCGCTCCTCCAGAATCCGGTTCTTGCGGTGGTAGATCTTCTTCAGCATCGCCATTTCCACGAGTGTAATGCCCAGAGCTGCCGTGATGTCTTCGATATGCTTTAAAAATGCATTGATTGGATCGCCATCGGTATTGAACTTGAGGATCTCTTTGAGTCTCTTTTGAAATCGCGAGACGTACAATTTCTTCTTTACTTCATTTGGATGTCGCTTATGCAATTGAAACAAGGTGAAGAGCATGAGAGAGGATCATAAATAGCATACCAACCTCAAGAATTTCGATCACGTACAGCAGATAGCGGGCGAAAATACACGTAGTCACTAGATCCATCTTGCTGATGCCATATCAGTGAACCTCGATACGACTTGTTGAACCGGAACGTGGCTTGCACAGCCATTACACCGCTGAGATCTTTCTGTGCATACAGGTTTCTTCGGAATAGAAACGAGTGAACTCGTGCTTCCATGCTCGAGAACTGGAATTTCTTGATCACGATCGAGAAGAGCACGGAGCATAGCGCGACCATAACGCAACTAGTACATGCAACAAAAGCGCGCCCTCCTTCCGTTTTTGTTTTTGGTACAAAATCGCCATATCTGCATGTAAGTGTGTCAGTCAGTGCGGTTGAGGATAATCTTCACTGCAGAATGCGTACTTACCCAACTTTTAAAGAAGTCATCAGCATAAACCAGAGAGAGTTTTGAAACGAAAGCTCTGCACAAATAAAATACCCGGCTGCCTCTGATGCGGTGGTACCGACCCAGACACAGTGGCCGTTCAAGGTTTCCAGTACTTGCAATAGATACGAGCATCCTAAGATGAAGACGACAGATATCATTCCGACTTTCTTCAATGGATCGTCGTCCAATACTTTCTTCATCACGAATTCAGAATATGTGAACTCTGCCAACAGATGATACAAATCAGCATCAGTAGTCCAGTCAATCAAATATATCCAACCAAAGATTTGGTTGAATGACGCACCCATAGTGCCACTGAAGCTGGTGACCTTGGCTTTTTCGCGGATCGGATATGGGAAATACAGCATGTGCTGCCAGCAAATCGTTCGAAACGCGGTAGCGATACTTAACATGAAAATCGCAGTAGAAGAAAAATTCTCCAGTTCTGGGTACGGAAGTATCACGGTGTAGGCGACCTCCAGCGCGTAGAGACTCAGTTTTCTCTGCGAGGGGCAAAGAAGATGAGCACGGACATGCAATAAGCGAAGTACCAGATCTTACCAATTGCTCCATTCGAGTTTGGAGATGAGAGGTGGCCTTGTGGTACCACAGACACCGGAAACGCATCCATACCGACAAAGCGAGAGCACCTCGATGGAAACTCGTAGCACATTGGCCGCTCTGAATGAACTCTCCGGAAGCATTGTGCACTTGATACCGTTTGAGCTTCGACACGCTCGATTTTCTCGCTGTCATATAAAACAAGTTAGTGACAGGAATTCATTATCAATCACAAATAGCGAAAAACGCTAGCGCGTCGAAATCTAACCCAGTGTGGCGAGCGAAACGTGACGTCCAACTGAAGCAAGGAGAGCAATAGAATCATGAACTCCAGTAAAGCCACCACAGTATCACAATTCAGTGAATAGTGCTTCTGGAATATATGCACAAGAGAGTGGTGTTGCTGTTTTGGCCGCATTTTTTTTTGAAAAGCGCCGACCAATTCACTCCCGTGTGGCTTTCAAAATCCGGAAACTGTTTTCCTGTTGGTACTTCGGCACGCAACTCGTTTGATCCCGAATCTTGAAGTGACTCGTGTCCACTAAATGATGGAAAGGCCGATCGAATGGATACGAATGAATGTCTTCGTGACGAAATTCTTTGCATGCTTGCTTGCGAACGTGAAACACGCAGATGAGGCGACCGCTTTGTTTGGAGTGCGCTTGTTGGAAAAATGAGTCCTGGGTCGGAAACAACTCGATGGTATCGACAGCCTCGAAAGAGACGTTTCCGCTTTTTCGGGTGGCTTAAAGCTGTAAATAGGATGCAGACCAATTCATCCGTTTTATTGCTATCTCATCCGTTTCAAGGCCAAGAGCTTCCGCTTGCGGAGATGCGCATAAATCGTTTTTTTTTCGATGTTGGTGGCAGAAGCAGGATGATGCAATGTCACTGTTGCAACATGAAGCAGACCACCACTGTAGTTTTTTAAACTTATCCGAATCATTTCCGCATGAGCACTCTATGACAAATTCAGTCATCTGGAGTTTCGCTGCTGGGAATCACACAGTCACGCGATAACAAACTATTGCGTCACATAAGAATTGGAAACACAGAGGAATTCAAAATTAAGCCACTCAACACGCACTTGCAATGAGAGGCGTGCATTCGAAGTTAGCTTCAGATGTATAGCTGTATTTCCATGGACTATCAAAGCATAGACATGCTGTCAAGGAAGTTTTGCAGGCTTAATATGATGAGAGCTTATTTATTACTCTCCGATATCAATTTTCCAAAGCATATTCATTAGCTCCGCTGTACGAATTTGCAAGACAGATGAAGTCAATGATAGGACTGTTGAGTCCTTGAAGCAAAAGCTCGAAAATGTATTCATTTACGAGTGTATTTACTAGAGTTTCAGCAGATACCTGGTCAATTATTATCACAAATGCGCACAATAGCTTTCGCATCTGTCTCAATTTTTTGCAGGAGTCGCATCGTTTCTTCAGCACGGCGTTGCATGCGCTGCTGCCAAGTATCCGGCTCTTTCGATAGTAGATCTTCTTCAACATCATCATTTCCACGAGTGTAATGCCCAGAGCTGCCGTGATGACTTCGATATGCTTTGAAAACGCGTTTATTGGATCTCTATCGGTATTGAACTTGAGGATCTCTTTGAGTCTCTTTTGAAATCGCGAGACGTACAATTTCTTCTTCACTTCATTCGGAAGACGCTTACCAAAATAGCAAGCGAAATGATCAGTCTGAGAACTTATCGAACGCCTCAAGCCACTTACAGCAGACAGAGGACGAAAGAATACTTCATCACCGGAATCATCTTGCTGGTGCCATATCAGTGATCCTCGATATAGTTTGTTGAACCGAAACGTGGCTTGAACAGCCATAACAGCACTCAGATCTTTTTGTGTGTGGCGATTCATTCGGAATAGGAACGAGTGAACTCGCGCTTCCATGCTCGAGAACTGGAACTTCTTGATAACGATGGAGAAGAACATGGAGCATAGTGCGATCATCACACAGCCAGTGCATGCAACAAAGCCACGTCCACCTTTTGTTTTGGGCACGATATCTCCATATCTGCGTGACAAGTGAAAAACGTGCTGCAGATATCAGTACAGAGACTTCACTGGCTCCGATTAATGTTTCAGTGTGGAACATACCCGACTTTTGAAAATGTCATCACTATAAACCAGAGCGAATCTTCCAACGTGAGCTCTGCACAAACGAGGATGGCGATCGGAACGTAAGCTCCAACTGGATCAAGAAGAGCGCTAGAATGGTAACTTCCAGTAGAGCCACCGCTATGTCAGAGTTGAATGAATAGCGCTTCTGGAACACATGCGCAAACGAGTGCTGCTGCTGCTGTTTCGGGCGCATCTTTGTGAAAAGCACCGACCAGTTCACTCCCACGACCTTCAACGTCAGTTGGCTGCTTTTCAGTGATTGCTTCCGTCCGTAGCTCGTCTGACGGCGCATCCTGAATCGACCCACATCTGCTGTATGATTGTATCAAGACTGACCGATTGGACACGAATGAATGTCTTCGTGATGGAATGCTTTGCATGGCTTTGCTTTCGCGCGTGAAGACCACGCAGACAAGCAATTGGCTGTGAGAGCGCTGGTTTAAGAATGCGTCGAGCCTTGGAAGCAATCGATAGTGAAGAAAGGGGCGTTTCGGAAGGCTTGCAGCTGTAAATAGAACAGAGATCAATTCATTCGTTGCGCTTTTCCACCTCGGATTTAAATACAATCTCTCGTGGAGACGGCGGTGATCTTATTTGACAAATTTCATAAAAATGCTTTCAAAGACGAAGAAATAGCACGTCTCAGTTATCATTAGGCAGTTTTGACAGCAAGAGCGAGAGCACTATGTTGTCGTTTTTAACAGAGTTTTGAGCGGCACTACCATGATTTACCGATCTTTTTTCTTCGTGGACATCGGTTAACATAAAACGAAGGAGTTGTCGATGACATGCTGATGACGACGTCCATCTACGACTTTTAAAGATTGTATGTGATTTCATGCATTTGAAGATAGGTTACGCTTCTCGGGTTACGCACCGTCGGTATTATACCGGTATTCGGTCTAAAGTGGGATCACGTAATCCATTCTTCAATCACAAAATCTGACTTGCCAGAGTAATCCCCTCCATACTGCATCGGCAACCTCTACATAACGATACCTACCAGTGATTAAAACTGCTCCCCTAATCGCTGACTGTCCGACCAGCTGCGCGAAGAACCAGAGGATCCATCCATGCCACCGGCAACTCTTTCTCTCTCTGGCACCACATTTCCAATCGCAGGCGAAGAAAGCGACCGGAGAATGAAGACCAAGTCACTACTGCTGCTCTCGCTGGCGTCCACGGCGCTGTTGGCACTGGATGGAGTTCACGCAGCCACGGAAGAGTCGGCAGCATCGTCGAGCAGTGCTGCCAGTGACTCCTCAGTGTACGACGTGTGCAGTGATGATATATGGAGCTACGGATGTGAGTACTTGGTTCCATGCCGCATTTGCCTGACAAAAGAGGTAAGAGAAGGAATCGGAATATCGCTGATGGAGGCCCAGTCATTCTCAATGATTGCTGTTTGGCTTAAAGGGCTGCGCGATTGAATCCACGACGGGCGAATGCATTTCCGCAAGCCGCATTAATGCGAGCGTTGGAGCGGAATATTACGTCGCTGGTGAGGCGAGCTACTGCGCCACTGACGATTCGGCTTGCAAGTCCTGTATCAGCGCCGAGAACGAAGTCTGCGTTGGACAGGACGGCTGCGTGTGTATTTACGAGTGCTCGCTTCGATCTGTCGAGCCAGTATTCTGTGTTGTTGGGGCAACAACGACGCTATCGAATGTTATCTTCTGGACGGCCATCAGTGCGCTCGTCGTAGTCGCTTGGAGACTGCGCCATGCGTACACGCCTCGCGTAACCTACGTCTCAGTCGGCATCGCTCGGCTCGCTCGCCGAGGGCTCTTTTCCCGGCGGAATGGCGCAACCAACAGCACAGCGCCGGCAACAACTGCTACCACAGCCACGGCCTTGAAGCTGGACAACTGGCGCAGTCATCTGGAAGCGCACGGCGGCGAGTTCAGAGACGTCGAGCTCAAGAGCTGCTTCATCCGCATGGAGGAAGACGAGGACGACAGCATCGAGCGTGTCGAGCGGCCGCCGATGACGGCGCGGGGGGAACGCCCTGACGAAGAACAAATCAGACCTCGATGAGTAGGCACCAGTTGACTTTAACTATGTAACTTCCAGATCCAGGAATTCCTTGAGTAGCCTCTCGTTTGCGGTGCCAAAGGATTCCAACGTGAACTGGAACACGTGAAAAGTCCAGTTCGAGTACCTTACCACCTTGCGTATTTTGTGCACCCATTTGAGGCATCTCCCTGAGGTAACGCATACGCCCCCTCTTCATAACGATACGTAGGGTACACTCACAACCCCAATGAATCCTCAGCTGCCGCTGCGGCAACTTCTCTTGTTCCGTCACTTGGAGAGCGGTCAGCATGAGGAGAGACGGCAGGCCGAGGCTGGCACTGCTGCTGGCTCTGGGCCTGGTGGCCATGGCCGCAGCGCTCTCGCAGAGCTCTTCGGCCTCTGCTAGCTACTCCGAGTCGGTCTACGACCACTCGGATCCTTGCGCTAAAGAGGTGTGGAGCTACGGATGCACGTACTCGGTCACGTGCCAGAACTGCCTCGAGCGGACGGTGAGCCTTGCGTGATGGTGATGGCAGCGAAGTGAGAGAGCTAATGGGCCTGTGTCTCTGATGCTGTAGGGCTGTGCGATCGAAGCCTCGACAGCGATGTGCGTGTCCGCGAGTCTGGTGAGCGAGAGCGACGCGACTGTCGGCGAAGAGTATTTCTTCTCGGGCGAAGCCAGTTACTGCAGCAGCGACGACTCGGCGTGCGAGGCCTGCATCAGTGCGGATTCTAACGTCTGCACGGGTATGAGCGGCTGCGTGTGCATCTACGAGTGCGCCGTGAAGGCGCTCACGCCCTCGACTTGCGTGCTTTCTGGTACCACTAAGATCTTCACGATGTCGCTGTTTGCGGTGGCCATATTCGTACCGCTCGTGATCATGTGGAGGGTTCGAGCAGTAGACGCCGCGCAGCCGACTCCGTACGCCCGCTACGGTATCGCGCGTCTGGCGCTCGCCCGACGTGGCGGAAGGCAGCCGACCGTACGACGAACGCCGCCGAGAGAGCCCGGCCCCATGGCTTTGAAGCTCGAGACCTGGCGGAGTCATATCGAGCAGCACGGCGAGCATTTTGACGATATCGAGCTCAAGAGTTGCTATCTGAACATGAACGA
The DNA here is from genome assembly GCA_023337935.1 of Elongisporangium anandrum. Taxonomy (NCBI): domain Eukaryota; phylum Oomycota; class Peronosporomycetes; order Pythiales; family Pythiaceae; genus Elongisporangium; species Elongisporangium anandrum. The sequence goes on along the minus strand of JAADXR010000209.1, from coordinate 40,128 downwards.
TGGCGGTCAAGAGGAGCAGGAGCTGAGTCGTGACTCCTGTAGCGAAGCTGCCTTGTCCCCACGTCAGATAACCCATCCAGTATGATGTATCCCCCGCCCTCGCACCGGCAAGACGTCTACTGTTGCGATTCCCATGTGACGATGCAGTTGAATAGCTCGTCATGTTCTTTCTCTAATATTAACGCAACGCTTGAAGCTCCAAGATTCGCATTACCACCGGAGCAGCCAGTATCCAACCGCAGAGAGAGAGCATGGCCATGCAGGCAGGCGGTGGTGCCGCAGACAAGTGCGGAAGCTTCTGCGCCGCGCTAAGTACGATCTCGGAAGCTTCTGCTTTGGGATCGGGTCCATCTCCGGAACGCATCCCCTTATGATCAGCTGGATCGGCATCACGCAGCTGCCTCTCTCCGAAGAATCCATGATTGCGTTTCATTGGTCGAAACGCCGCCATTATGACCAATCAGAAGATCCAGCCAGACCGGTTTACGGCCTTTCCTCTGCGCAAATGGCAGCAAATCTGAGTCCTCCATGCGCTATTAGCGAATTGGACCTCTCGCGCATTCATCCATTCCCATGCAGCAGACCAAGCTGCGATTCCTGATACTCCGACGGCTGCTGGCTCTGCTACTGCTGATCTCGCTGGCCGCGTCGGTGGCAGCAGAGGCCACTGTAGGCTCCGATATGGACGAGACGTGCTCAGCGATCAGCTCGAGCAACACATGCAACCGCCGCCTCATGTGTCAGACCTGCGTACAGACCTCGGTATGCGATCTCTTGATGTCCCTTGTCCCCTGCTCATGGTAGTGTCGTGCTGATTTCTATATGGCTTGCTGGCTCGTGACTACAGGGCTGCGTGTTTAACACTGTGGCACAGAGATGCGCGACCGAATCCGGCTCGGGCAGCGCCGCGACAACGTATTGCAACAGCACCGACACGGTTTGCGATTCCTGCAGTGTGTCAGCCACACGCCCGACGTGCTCGGGCACGGGCGGTTGCATCTGCCAGTCGCTGTGCTCGATCGTTGCAACGAATACGGCCACTTGCAGCTCCGAGTCGTCCGGCAGCTCCACGAAAGCGTCGACGCTCATCTACTTGAGCTTCGCCGTGGCTTTGATCCCAGTGCTGCTCTACGCGCATCGCAAGTACACCGAGCGGCAGGCAATCGTGCGCCGACAGCAGCGCGAAGAGCGTCGACGAGAGCGGGAAGAACGCCGCCGGGTCCGCCCACGTCCAAAGAACGCGCTCTCGCTGACGCTGAGCGCGTGGCACAGCCATCGCGACGCCAACAAGGACGAGCTGGACAACGTGGAGCTGAGAGAGACCTACTACTCTCTCATGGAGGATGCCCCCAATGGCGCACCGGATCGCACGACCACCGACGTTGACTTTGACCAAGAAGACCAAGAGAACCGAGGCGAATCGACCGCTCCGCATTCCTCGCTGCACACGCTCTCGATCGCAGAGCACGAGGAAGACGACGAGCACATCGAGATCTCGATCGCGGAGCCGCCTTCGCACAGGAATGGCGACGTCAATCGCGTGTCGGATGAGTAGATCAGTGTCTCTTCAGTGTGAGTCAGTCAGTCGGTTACAGGTTCTGTGCTGTACAGTAAATCAAAGTGACTTCTCAAGTCGAAAAAAGTGTAGGTACCAATGTGGTAACCTGGTTATGCACACCTTGCATTTTGATGGGTTACGTTTACGATTCCATCATGGAGATATGGTACACGGTACCACTATCAGCCATCGGTCATCCGCAGTCACACTCTTGCTTCATCATGAAGCCGCAACCCTATCCTAATTCCCAAAATTGACTAGAGATAAAAAGGCCAGTATCTGAGTTAGCAACACTGGCTTGGCATAATCTGCCCAATTGACATACAACATTCAAGTACAATGTCCTTATCGAAAGGTTCAATTTCATTTTCAAGTCACTATTCATCGCTTATTCTTCCTGCGCCCTCGCGGACTGCTGGCCATGGGATTGCCCATCCGTGACCATCCAGCAGATTCCCAGCTGTACCGTAAGTGCCCATGGGCTCTGGCGGCCATTTCTTTCCACCTGGAGGAGGTCACTCCAGGACCCGCCGACCGTCCGTCTGACCGCTCTCTTCGCCTCTCAAGGCGCGTGGCGGCCTCTCCCTCAGCGCACTCGCCGTCATGATCTCCATCCGCTCCCCCTTCCCCTTTGTCAGCCTCGTGGTGCTCCTTGTGTTGCTAGCCTGGACGCCGGCGCTCGCCAGCGACGCGTGCTCGCTCGTGAACCAGGAGTACGAAGAGAACTTCTACGTCAAGTGCAACTACCGGCCCGTGTGCTACAGCTGCATGCGCACGGACGGCTGCTCGTTCGACACCTCCACGGGCTCGTGCTACCTCACTTCGTCCACCGTGAGTCTCTCGTCGTCCAGCAACAACTCCAGCTCTGGCAGCAACTCAAGCATCAGCAGCGAAGATGCCGGCGTCTCGACGGGATACTGCTCCAGCAGCGACAGCACGTGCAACGGATGCACGTCCGACTGCCCCACGGGTTCGGACGGCTGCCAATGCGCCACCGTGTGCGAGGCGCTCTCGTCGCTCAATGCCAAGTGCTCGGCCACGACCGGATCGTCCCACGTGGCCATGAAGGTCATGGTGATCCTCAGTGCGATTGTCCTGCTTGCTGCGCTCGTGGTCATGCGCTGGCGCTGCCTCAAGCGCTCGCACCAAACGCGCACCAAGGCCGTGGCGCCTCGCGAGCCGCCCGCCAACATGCTGCAGCTCTCTGGCTGGCGCAACCATTTGCTGAAGCAGAGCCCACCGCAGAGCCGTCAGGCACGCGCAGCACTCAATGGCTGTTACGTGAAGATGGACGGCGATTCGCCACGTGAGTCGTCCTCTGGCGCGACCTTCGAAGGCGAGTCGGCGCCGACGCAGCAGCAGCACACGGGCATCCACGTCTCGGATCTCTGAGCAGACCCAGCTCCTATTTATTTTATGATCCAGAGGTCGTGTTGAGCTGATTGAGATCTGTTTAAAGGGAATCCTAGAATCCATGTTGTATCTTTCCTGATTGGCGTCTTGTCTTGCGTGTTGTTCGTCTGGCGTGATGATGGCTGAAGCTTCAAACTGACGACGTTTCATGGCACATTGGCTTAAAATATCGTCTCGTCTCGTTCGAGTGCAGCTTTCCAGAACGGCGTCATGGAGCCCATGTCGCCCAACCGCTTGGCGATGGTGCCAAAGCTGCATCTGCTGATGGGCCACGGGGACCAAGAGCGTTCGAATCAGCGTCAACCAGAGACCGTTCCCAACCGCCCAGGCTATCTGTCGGATCGATCCTCCTCCTCCAGCAACAACAACAACAACGCGCAATGGAATCAGCCGCATCGGCCATCGATCCCAGCCAAAATCCTCCCTGACCGTGTCTCGGGCGCCTCGATCAACTTTGTGGAGTCGCCAAAGCTGCCTCGAATGAAGCAGCGGACTGGGAACGACTCGCCCCAACAGCGACTGGGCTCTTCTGCGTTCGGACGCTGCAGCAGTAGCAACCACGCCGACGCGTTGGACGAGTTCCGAGTGTTGCATCCGAGTCTGGATCTGACCGACGAGACAGGTGAGCTGTCACGCCTGATGCTGAACAAGTGGTCGATCGACAAGGGTGAGGACGCGTTCTCGTCCATCTCGCTCTTCTGCGAGATGAAGCTGAACGAGGCCAAGAGCATGTCGTCCTGGGTCGAGTCTCCCAATCGGTTCTACACGACAGTGTGCTGCCAACTACTGGAGAAATACGTGCAGCGCCTCTCAGCGAGCGAGTACCAGAGCCATGGCAAGGACCAAGGCCTCGGCCACAGCGCAGCGTTCTTGCAACGCATTCACAATGAACTCGTGAATGCCATTTTCGTGCCGTCAGCTGCTCCGCAATCCCCCTCAAGCAATGCGCTGGACGACTACGAGAACCGAATCCCGTACTTCCTCGTTCGTGGCTCGCTTTCTCCGCCTTTGCATTGAGATTTCGACTCTTACGTGACGATTGAACTGTAGGAATACAAGCGGCTGAAGCGAAACGCGCATTTGCTGATCGAGAATGTCGAGCGGCGCGAGAAGAACATGGCAACAAAGCAGCGGTTCTCTCTGAAGATTGACCAACTGCTGGGAAGGCACCAGGAGCACTCGGACTCGAGAACGATGCGCATTCTCTTCCGAACGTGGGCGAAAGCTGTCGCGACTCAGAATGAAATTCGCGTGGTAAGTCATCTCGCAGTCCGACGGATCCGCGCTGCGTTCATGACTCAATTAATTGCTCTGTTGCTCATGCACACTAGCTGAAGTGCCGCTCGTTTCGATCCTCTCGGCGCATGAACCTGAGCGCTGTCTTTCGATCTTGGCGGATCGAATCGCTTCGCCGTGCGTATCAGGTATGAATCCAGCCATGAGAATGGTAATGAAATGACGTGACAGAGGCTAATGGTTTTGCGTCTGCAGCGTGAGAGCGTTGAATACCAAACGATGCTGTCACTCACAGCAGCGTCACTCAGCCGGAAAGACGTGCTGATCGCAGAAGCCGACTCCAAAATGGCCTCAATGGCGAAAATCGTTGATAGCTTGACAGAAGCCAACACGCAATTGGCACTCCGGGTTGAAAATCTAGAGACGAACAGAGGACCACGCGACGGAAGCGACCTGGTTGCTGAGACTAGCACCTATCAACGCCGCCAGGAAGTGCAGTTTGAGCACATGGATACGCTAATGACAACCGATGATGAGAAAATGGATCGAACCAATCGCATGCTTTTGGAGACGCTGTTTGGAATGGCACGTATGGTCGAGTCCTGCGCAATTCAAATGTCGAAAGACGTCATGGACGCCCTGGAGAACCAAATCGATGGTACAATGCTGCAAAACCTAGCCGATATGGTAAGTTGGAACACTTTTACGGCTGCATTGGCTGTTTTAGCGTCGTAATTAGCGCCTGGACTCGTAAATGCAGATTCAAGCAGACAAGACGCTCAAGGAAAAGACAGCGCTAATTCAGAATGGACCCAACGCCGTCGCTGAAGTAGAACAGAAGTTTATCAGTGGCCGTCGTGGCGCGCTTCGTGATGCTAACCCCAATGCGGTGACCGTCAAGAGCTTAGCCCACATGCCAATTGACGAGCTATTGCTGCGCTGGTTCCAGATGCACCTGCAAATGTCCTCCAGTATTGAAAAGGCGAGTGATCGTGTCGTCAAGAACTTTACAACGGATCTCACAGACGGACGAAGGTTCTCATTTCTGCTTCACCGGTTGTTTCCTACCTGGTTTGATGCTACGGTAAGCACATCCTCGAGAAGCGTTTGCTTTGCTGTTTTGCCTTAACCACTTTTGCTTGGGAAGATGGTTCATGAGATCGACGTCGACCAGCGGCTACGCAATGTTGCCACCTTTACTTCGCGAATCCAGCCAGAGCTTCCTGCAGTCGTCACAAGTGACAGCATCCACTCTGGGTCCGTGCCTGAGAACATTGCCTTCGTGGCCATGCTTTTTGGCGCTTCTCTGTAAGTCTTCCATGTCAATGCTTGGTTTTTTCAGCAGCTAAGTTATCTAAACCTCTTCTTTTTGTTTATCAAGGGGCTCAATTCGCAAAATCAACCTGGACCGACAGCGAGGGAATTTTCTCAACATCATCACCTCGTGGAAGCGAGTGCGCAGTCTTTTGGTCGAAGTCAAGCGGATGAACGACAATTATGACTCGCTCATGGTGGCGCATTTGCTCAAGGAAATGCGGAGCTGTGAGTCGGTGTTCAAACAGCTCAACTCGGAATTGTCGGTGATCGCGATCGCATCCAACGAAACGTCGAGCACGCTTTCTCAGATTGCGTACAAGGTTCTTTCGATCACATGGAAATGTCTGCATGCTCGCGCGTCAAACACAGTCGGATCGCTCAATATAATCGATGAGCGATGGCACGACCGCGTGAAGGAGTTTCTGCTGCTGAATTTGACCACTGTGCGCGAACTTCTGATGGTCGAGTCAGAATCGACGCACCAGCTCCGAACGAGTAAAAGCCGACGCGCCAGTGTGCGGCCGGTACCGATTGTATCCGAAGAAGACGTGAACATGTGTGTTGATGCGCTGCGCAGTGTGCTGGTGGTCTACTGCAAGGATATTTACGATATTTTCAAGCATTACAGGTAAACCTCCTCCCCCTTTCTGAGCCAAACTTGCTCTATATCCACCGCATCTGATATGCTTACATTTTGTTGACGCTCTAATCGTTTAGTGCCAGCGGCGGGGGCGGAAGTGTTGTCAGTATGAGTCTGGGCGAGTACAACAAGTTCATCAAGGTGCGTTGCTGCTGCTTTGTGCGGAAATTCTTGATGTCTCTGCATTGAATGCTCAGTTTTCTTCTCCAATTTTATCACAGGATTGCTGTATTTGCGAGAAGAAAGTGACCCCGCCCGTGGCAGAATTGATTTATCACATGGCGATGAACAGCGATACTGCCGATGCCAATGTGCTACGAGTAACCGAGGCGACACAAGAAAGTCCAACTCCAGAAGGAGCAGAAGATTCAGAAGAACGCGAAATGGTTGGCCGAGAGTTTGTTGACGCACTAATCCGACTCGCAGCAGCCAAATTCACGAATCTTCCGCTCCAGGAACGAGTGCGGGAGCTCATGGAGCAGGATATCTTACCCAATGCACTTCGTTCCCAGTCAGAAATCTTTCGAGCCGAAGTCAACAACGCAAAGGTCCACGCTGTCTTCTTGAAGCACAAGCTGCCTATGCAGAATATATTCCGGTACTATGCGTCAATGCACTCGCTACGCGAGCAGCAGTCTACTATCGCTCTCAAGGAGTTTCTCATCTTCGCCAAGGATTGCAAGCTCGTCGGCAGCTTTGTCACAGAACAAACGTTGAAGCAAGTGCTCGTGAATCTGCAGCATGACGATGAGCCATTCGCTGGAGACGAAAAGCTGCGCGTCGACTTTATGGACTTCCAGGAGGCCATCGCGGCGCTGACTGAGTACGTGATCTGCAATCCGTACGTGCCTCTGTACAAACGCATCGAGCAATTCATCATAGAGATGGTGCTTCCGCGGGCGCGACAAAAGAAAAAGACTAGCGGGGAGTAAACTGGTCGACAGTCCAGATCATTGACGAGTGGCTGGTGTGAGTTTGTGAAAGTATCACTTGTTTTGTATTGACTATGGCACATCAGCTTAATGCCCACGAAAATACGCAGATACAAAATGAAATAATTGATCAATTGGAGTCGCAAATGCGCACTATATCTTTCGCATCCATCTCGATTTTCTGCAAAAGCCACATCGTCTCTTCAGCACGACGTTGCATGCGCTGCTGCCAAGTGACTTTAGTCACAACGTCTGCCATAGAGGACCTCTGGAGACTGCTCTTGATTGGGGCAAGGCTGGCTGTGGTGGGTCCTGAAACTTCGCTGTCAGTAGGAGGCAATTGTTGCTTCATAACAATTCCGATGCATGATTTCAGCCTGTTCGTAGAGGAATTTCCAAAACCCGGCATATTCGCCACGCATACTAAATCTGACGGTGTCAGCTTGACGCTCGCCGCATGCAACAGTCTACGTCGGCGTTCTTCCAAAATCCGACTCTTGCGATAATAAATCTTCTTCAGCATCGTCATTTCCACAAGTGTGATGCCCAGAGCCGCCGTGATCACTTCGATGTGCTTCGCGAACGCGTTGATCGGATCTCCATCTGTATTGAACTTTAGGATCTCCTTGAGTCGGGTCTGGAAACGCGAGACGTATAATTTCTTCTTCACTTCGTTTGGAAGCCGCTGATAAAGTCAAATTCAGAGTAAAGTCAGTCTTCAGAGACATTGAACAATCCACCACAATCAGTTACCGCAGACAAGGGACGAAAGTACACGTGGTTGGAGCCGTCTTGCTGGTGCCATATCAGTGAGCCTCGGTATGAATTGTTGAATCGAAACGTGGCTTGCACTGCCATGACAGCACTCAGATCTTTCTGTGCGTACAGGTTCATTCGGAATAGGAACGAGTGGACGCGAGCTTCCATGCACGAGAACTGAAACTTTTTGATCACGATGGAGAAGAACATGGAGCACAGTGCGATCATCAGGCAACTAGTCAAGCCGACAAAAGCGCGACCACCCTGCGTTTGAGGTGTGAAGTCGCCATATCTGCATATGGAGCATAACGAGCTTAGTTTTTATTGCGACAACAATACATACACATGCATATTCATAGCATTTTTTTAGCATACTACGCACCCGACTTTGAGGAATGTCATCACTGTAAACCAGAGCGAGTCTCGCAGCGAGAGTTCAGCACAAACAAAGTGTCCACTCGTCTCTGTTGCAGTAGCAGCGATCCAGACGCAATGGCCGTTCAGGGTTTCCAACACTCGCAGCTGGTATGAAAACAACAGAACGAAGATCACAGATATCATTCCGATTTTTCTCAACGGATTGTCATCCAACACTTTCTTCATCACAAACTCCGGATACGTGAATTCTGCGAGTTGATATGGAAATTAACAGATCAGCATCGCCACAGCTTTCATAATTGAATAAGTAGAGGATAAGGTACTGACCCAAGTTGTCACTGAAGCTGGTCACCTTCGATTTCTCCCGGATCGGATACGGGAAGTATAGTACGTGCTGCCAGCAAATGACGCGGAACGCAACTGAAATGCTCAGCAAATAAAGGAAAGAAGAGGAAAACGTTTCCAGTCCTGGATACGGGAATATGATGGTGCAAATAACCTCCAGCGCGTAGGGGCACAGTTGTTTCTGCCAAAGTCGCAACAAAGAGAGTGAGTACGACCTATGAAGTGCAAAAAAAGAGATGCCATACCATTTTCTCCATGGGAGAGTTTGAACTGGAGCTGGTCTTTTGGTTCCACAGGTACTGGAATCGTACCCCAGCCCGACCAAGAGATAACACTGCGATGGAAGCGCGTAATCCGTTGGCCACAGCAAATGAACCCTCTGGAAGCATCGAACAATCGATATCGTGCGACCGCCGGCAAGCACGATTTTCACGCTGTTGGGTAAAGAAGTTCAGTCAGTGATACTAGTCTTCAGTAGCTGCAGCCAACTTAGTGATCGAGCCTACCCAGTATGGTGAGCGAAACGTGAGCTCCAGCTGAACAAAGGAAATCGCAAGAATCATGAATTCCAGTAAAGCCACGACTGTATCGCTGTTGAGCGAAAGGCTCTTCTGGACAGCATTCAACAGCGAGCTTTGCTGCTGTTTCGGTCGCATGTTTTTGAAGAACACGGACCAGTTCGTGCTCGTGCTCCTGGCAAAGCCAGACGATCTCTTTCCGGTTGGTTCCTCGGAGCGCAGCTCATCTGATCCTCCTTGGAATGATCCACGTCTGCTAAACGATCGAAACCCCGACCGATTCGATACAAACGAACTCCTCCTGGACTGCACCATCTTCGCTTTCACGCGTGACGACCGAAGTTAACTGATACCCTTCGTGCCTGGCCGAGTGCAATCGAGACTGAGCAAGCACTGAAATACTGGGAACGCGTCGTTTTCTCTCTCTCTGAAAGCTTTAAATAGATGGAAAACCAACACGACTCTATTTTCTTGTCTTGATCCAGTGAGCGCATCTAAAGTGCCGTCGCCTTGTCTGCTTCAACGTGGCGCTTGAAGGCGGAGACCACGTTATGGAGCAGCATTGCGATCGTCATGGGGCCGACACCGCCAGGCACTGGAGTAACACCTCCAGCGAATTGCTGTGCTTCGTCGAAGCGCACATCGCCAACCAGTTTGAATCCATCAGCGTTGGGCTTGCCATGGTACTGCTGCGCGTCCGTATCCTGCACAAAGTTGATCCCGACATCGATGACAATGGCACCGGGCTTGAGCCACGAGCCGCGCACGAGGTACGGCTGGCCGCATGCCGCCACCAGCACATCGGCCTGCTTAACGTACTGTTCCAGATCCTTCGACCTTGAATGGCAGAGAATGACTGTCGCGTTCCGCTTTTGCAGTAACATGCTCACGGGGTGGCCCACGAGATTGCTTCGTCCGAGGACGACCGCAGTCTTGCCTTCCAGATCGACCTGCTCCGCGTCCAAAATGGCGAGAATGCCCTTGGCCGTGCACGGAATCAAGTACGGATACCGATTGCGCATGGCCAGCTCACCCACATTGAATGGATGCAGTCCGTCCACGTCCTTGGACGGCTGGATGCGGTCGATGATCTGCTGTGCATTGAGTCTGTCGGGCAGCGGAAGCTGTACTCCATTAGGCGTTTGAATCATGAACTGTCAGCCATTAAGCGCTCAATCAAGCTCCCACATAGTGATCCTTACCTGTACGAGGATGCCGTCGATGGTTGGATCCTGGTTCAGCTCATCCACTCGCGCTAGAATCGCGTCCTGCCCTCAGTAGCAGACCTCGTGAATCGACTGTAGACTCAGGGCAAGCGCCATGACAAACTCACCTGCGTGGCGCTCTCGTGGAAGAAGAAGTCTTCGGACCGGATGCCGGCCATGCGACACGCCATTTGCTTGTTCGCGACGTACAGCGCCGAGTCCTTGCGGTCGCCGACCATGATCAATCCAAGCGCCGGCGGCTGTACGACCAAACAAAGCAAAGCAGCATGTATCTTAGCAACCACGCACATCCGCAAAGCCAAACTTAGACAGCACACGCAGAACGTACGCGTCCGTGCACATCCGCGAGCATCTGCACGTCGCTCTTGATGGACGCGCGCAAGGCGCGCGCAATCGCCTTGCAGTTGATCACGCGGGCTGAGCTCATGGCCACAATTCGCTTTGGATGATGGGCGTCTTCAAAGAACCAAACACCCAAATGCCCAATAAAAATCATTCACCCTTTTACTGAAGGAATGACCCTGGGTTTTACTCAAGTTGCTCTTCCTCAGTCCGATCAGACAGGTAAGCAGCAATGACGGTCCAAGTGGGCGTGGGCTCGGCCGTGTGTGAGGAGGCGGAGCTGCGCGGCTCCATCTCCATCGGCCGCCAGGCGATAGTTCATCCCAATGCGCGCGTGCATGCCGAAGGATCCTCCTCTGTGGTCCTTGGCGACCGCACGATCGTCGAAGACCGCGTGCTCATCGAGAGCAACGGCAACTCGGATACAATGACGGTCGGAAGCGACAACCTCTTCGAGTCCGGGTGCGTGATCCGCTCTGCGAGTGTAGGCAACGGCAACTGGTTCGAGCCCAAGTCTGAGACTTCGCCGGGCTCTGTGATCGGTGACCACTGCCTCATTGGCAGCGGCGTCGTGATCGCGCCCAACGAGCGCGTACCGGATCGCACGATCATCGTGTGTGTGCAGAATGAGCAGGGCAAGACGCGACGCATTGTACGCCAGCAAACGGACTACTCCATCAAGGCTCGTGAGAGCATGACGCAGCGATACATGGAGACCTACCTGGACGCTAAAAGTGCGTATGCACTCGCCAAAAACCATCATGTTCTGCCGTCGACTCAACCGTAAGTGAGTGAATATATGATAGCAAATGAATGAGTACTTGTGAGTTGTGCTTGAGTATGTAGGTGCTGGTAGTAGCTACGGCTGCGTAAGACCAAGCGGTAGTCACGATTATTGCGTTGAACAGCTTCTACGAGTATTTGGCTGTCGGTGTCGGCTGCAAGGATGCATGCAGTCTCTTGCACACTGTCAACAGCACAGGGGGAGATATTGGATATTGTCATGCACAGAAATTGAAATTCAGCCATGATACTGATCTATCAATTACGACAAAAGGTGGCACAAGCTGGTGATGAAAACAATCAATCGATTCCATATCGCTCGAAGAAAAAGAGTGCTGGCGCTGAGGGAGAAGTATCGACTGCCCGGTGAGGAATGAATCGACGCTTGAATGTCCCGATAGCGTGCGTTTCATGCCCTATTTTCATATTTTGCTGTCTCGAAAGCCGTTTCAAACCGCGACCGTTGCTTTGCTTCATCAGTCTCTCGTCTGCTCACTAGCTGCGCAACCGTAGTCGCGTGTGAAGACAAGGCCAATAAAGAGGGGAAGGCAATATTCTGCTGGGCTGTGCCATAATACTGCATGCATTCTCGAATTTGAACAATAGACTTAGTTTGTCAGCACATTGTGCATCAGGAGTGATGGACGTCCCCGTCAAATCCGTGGCCACGCGTCGCAAATCGTCCCGGCCAATCTTAAGTACTCGTCGATCGTCTGATATTGGATTGAAGCTGGAGAGTGTCTTACAAGACATGATTAATGCCTCGGTAAGGTTATCAATCGTCAACAGTGGCAAATTCATGCTAATTTCGCGCTGAACAGCCAGGTATGTGGCCACATGATGATAGGTTATGCGATATATCAGAGCGCTACAATTTCTACGTACACGGCAAACGTTTCTTGGTATGACTCCATGTATTTGATGCACGCATTTGATTGATTCTTGGACCTATCTCTTATCATCCATTTTGTTCATTTGCAGTTTTCACCACGATCTCTTGGAATATTTCCTGAGAGCAATCGGTTCCGCCAAATGATTATTTGGTGCATCACGTGGAAGCGCTTCGACCAGTTTGTTCTTCTTCTGATATTTCTAAACTCCGTCATCCTTGCTATGGCCGATTATCGATACGTTCAAGACAACGGTGATCTAGAGTCATCAGGATCATTACGCAACACAGTGGTTAATTACGCAGATACAGTCTTCACCACGCTGTTTTCAATTGAATGCACAATGAAAATTGTTGCAATGGGTCTGTTTGGTGACGAAGGAGCATACTTAATGGATCCATGGAATTGGATGGACTTCGTCGTTGTGTTTATTGGGTAAGTTTGAAGATCGCTCGATTTGAATGTACTTGAACCTTGACAGAGTATCTGTTTTGCGTGCTCAGCATTCTAGCCGTGATACCAGGAATTCCAAATGTGTCGGCACTCCGAATATTTCGTGTTCTCCGACCCCTACGAAGTTTAAACGCTGTTGCCGGTGAGTTGTGTTGTATAGTATGAAATCTATTGAACTAATCGAACGCTTTTTATCACTAGGCATGAAGAAGTTGGTGACCTCGCTCTTGAAATCGATCCCCGAGCTCATTTCAGTGGTTGCCTTCCTTTCATTTTTGTTTTATCTATATGGACTGATTGGCGTTCAATTATGGAGTGGAGTTCTTCATTCACGATGCCGACTTACGCCATATCCGCTGGAACTTGAGTCAACTCTTTCATTTACGTCGTTTCCTGCATATCGAGATGAAACTATTCGGAACTATGCAACAATGGCTTGCAAAGATGACCAGAATACTCCAATACCACTATCCGATGATACCTGGAGCCACGACACATCGCCATGGAGAAATCCAAGAGTTTGCTTTTGGCCTATCGCTGTAGAAGCTACTAACCAAGTTTGCTCTATTGATGGTACCTCGCATCGTCAGTGCCCGATAGAACAGGTAAGGCAGTACATTTATTTTTGCATAGTCAACTACTATTTGCTTATTGCGCTCTGTGTTAGACGTGTGGATCCGATTTCGATGATTTTGGAAATTTTCGTTTTACTCACCCGGATATTGTGATCAGACAGCGTGTGCTTAAAAGTGCAATGTACAATGCAGACTTAAACTGGGGAGTTATTCACTTTGACAACGTATGGGCAGCTTTAGTGGTATTATTCCAGTGCATCACCAGAGAGGGATGGTAAGTTCAGTCTGTTGCTCGTATCATTTTGATGGTAGTAAAGTGCTTTGATGTTTTCAAAAACAGGAGTAGCGTGATGTATATGCTTCAAGACGCTGGCTATCAAGTCATTTCTGTGACGTATTTCGTTTCGTTTATAATTTTTGGATCATTTTTCATGCTCAATCTCACATTGGCTGTTATTTGGGAAAATTTTTCGGAGGCATCCGACGCTGAAGCCGAAGAGCAAAAGAAAACTGATGATCGTGCTCGTTCTTTTCGTCCAACAGTCCCTCACGTGAAAATGGAAGCATATAATGGGTCAGGAATTAGAAATGCAATGAAAAAATTTGTGCATCATTGGATTTTTACTGCTCTGCAAGCCCTCCTTATTCTGATGAATACCATTGTTTTATCACTCGACAAATACCCGATTGATGAAAATCTTGATAGCATGCTTGAGCTGATGAATTTCATCTTGATTTTGGCATTTTCACTGGAAAGTTTTGTCAAAATTACTGCACTTGGCTGGCAGCGTTGGCTTCAAGATCGCTACAATATTTTCGACGCTGTTCTGGTTACGGTGAGCTTAATCGAAGTTGGATTATCGCCGCCTAAATTTCTGTTCTCGACAAAAACTGTGAGCAAAGCAACTGCAACATCTTTTTCTGGTCTGCGTTCTGTGCGTCTTTTATCACTATTCAAGCTTGCACGGTTGGTCGCCCACTTGAACCTGCCTGTTTATGCACTCATGTGTTTAACATTATTATACATACTAAACTGTAGGTTGTGGCCGTCGCTTCACAAGCTATTATCAACCATGCTAAGCACACTGCAAGAAGTTGGAAATTTTGGCGTGCTTTTTATGCTCTTCATTTACATATATGCCCTTATGGGTATGCAGATATTTTCCAATCAATTCCGATTTGATGAACTGGGATACCCTGTCGATCGATATGAAGCCGCAGCTTATATCCCCCGAGCAAATTTTGATACGATGATCTGGTCCATGGTAACCGTGTTTCAGGTACGTTTTGGCATAACTCCATGTTAGCTTAATGTTCATACTAATTTCTGGCGGCTTCTTGAATAGATACTGACGGGAGAAAACTGGAATAACGTCTTTTACGACGGATGGCGCTCAACTGGTTGGACATCCGTTTTATATTTCATCTCTCTTGTAGTTTTTGGAGACTTCATCATGTTGAATCTTTTCTTGGCTATTCTCCTCGGCAATTTTGAAGAATCTAGTGACGAGACCAAAAATCTTGAGCGCGAGCTCCTAAGACAGAAGTCAAGAGTAACTCCAATGCACTCCATCCGCTCCGAGAGAGAGAGTGTTGATCACACTGCGATTGACGCTGAGCACAGCACGAAAACTAGTAGAAGACTTTCGCGTTTCGCTTCAGCACATAGCCGTCGTACATCATTTACTGAGGTGGATCGGTCACCATTTTCGCTCCCAATGCCGCCAATTCAACAAACAACTACCAGATCCTTGTATTTATTTACCAGGGATAACCCGATTCGAAAAGTGGCCACAAAGATGATTACCCACCCTAATTTTGATGCATTTTCTTTCGCAATGACAACCATTAGCTCAATTGGAGTTGCTCTAGACAGCCCTCTCAATGAACCTGGTAGCATTTTGGTCATTGTGCTGACTTGGGCTGATCTATTAATTACAGCATTTTTTGTTGTTGAAGTAATGGCCAAGATAATTGCTCTTGGTCTTTTCGTGGACAAAAATTCATATCTACGAAGCAGCTGGAATGTGATGGATTTTATCATTACTGTAATTGCCGGATTTTCTTCAATAAATCGAGGCTCCCAGTTTAAGCTTTTGAAAACGCTTCGCATATTTCGTGCGCTGCGACCACTTCGAATGATTAACCGTAATCCCGGCTTAAAGCTTGTGGTGAGTTCTCTGATAGCATCGATACCAGGAATTGTGAACGTTATTGTAGTTTGTGTTCTCGTTTTCACAATCTTCAGCATTATAGCCGTGAACAATTTTAAGGGGAAGTTTGCTGGTTGCTCTGGTCGTGAGTTCGATGCGTTAACTTCGCTACAGCAGTCCCTCATTATGTTCCCTCGAGGGTGGCATAATTTGACATCTGACGAGCAGATGTGGTTCAACTCGACGAATGCTTTCATGTATGAAAATGCTTCAATGGCGGGCTCAGTTACGTCTCGAGTGGTATGTGAACTGCTTGGTGCAAACTGGGGAAGCACGATTTCGCAAAGCTTTGACAACGTAGTCAGAGGTTATCAGACTCTTTTTCAAATGACTACAGGCGAAGGGTGGGTTAATATAATGCTTGCAGGCGTCGATGCAACGGATATTGACATGCAGCCTGTCCCAAATCATCGTGAAGTATGGACTCTATTTTTCATAGCTTTCATGCTTGTTGGTACATTTTTCATTATGCAATTATTCGTCGGCGTTGTAATTGAAAATTTCAACCAAATGAAAGAGAAGCTTGATGGCACTTATCTGCTTTCGAGCACTCAACGAGAATGGCTCGTAATCAACGACTCAATGATGAACTTACATCCGATGAGAAAGAGACGAGTTCCGCTCAACAGGCTTCGACGTGCGTGCTTTCGCATAGTAAGCAATTCCAATTTTGAGCTTGTGATAATGGGATGCATCGTGCTAAATACGATACTTATGGCGCAGCATTATTTTGGAGAAGAAGATCTATATCGAAAGTCGATTGAATACGCAAATTACACTTTTGCGTTCATCTTCTCTATCGAAGCAATCATCAAGATCATTGGCCTCGGTGGCTATTACTGGAAAGATTCGTGGAACATATTTGATTTTGTATTGTTCCTGGGGTCGGTTGGAGGTATACTTTACACGTACTCTGGTGGGACCTCAGTTGGTAATGCGGCGACTTCAATTCGAAGCTTTCGTGTCGGAAGGCTTTTTCGGCTTGTTCAATCAGCTCCAACGTTGCGTCAGCTGTTTAACACGCTTCTCGCCACGCTGCCGTCACTTGTAAACATCGGTGGGGTTCTCTTTCTTGTTCAATTTATCTATGCTGCCATGGGCGTTCAGCTATTCGCGAAAGTGAAATTCGGACAACAAGTCACGACAGATGCGAATTTTCAGACACTACCAAAAGCAATGCTGACGCTGGTATGTATTCATCATGTACGCACATGAATTTTTCATATCGTAACTGACTTGTACTGCTTTAGACTCGATGTGCCACTGGAGAGACGTGGAATGCTTTGATGTACGAGCTCGCGTCACAGAGCAACTGTGACTCAGATCCGGTGTATGACGCCAACGTCTGTGGCTTTCACAATTTTAATGGGTGTATCGCATTGAACGGTTGTGGGTCGTCTGCAGCCTTTTTTTACTTTTACAGCTACATGATGATGGTATCGTTTGTTCTTTTGAACATATTCATCGCTGTGATCCTAGAGGGTTTTGCAAACGAAAAAGATAGAGCCGATGGCGTCTTGCTCCCAGCTCATGTACGTTTATATTTCACCAAGCTTGGTTTAATATTTGCTAAATATTGGTATTGTCTCCGTGTCCCAGTATGAAAACTTCGTCACAACATGGGCAAAGTTTGATCCGGACGCAACTGGTTTCATGGAGTGGCACCAGCTACCAAATTTCCTGATGATGTTGGATCACCCGTTAGGGTTCGATAATTTCAGTAAACCAACGAAAAAGGATGTTCTCGATTTTATAGGTGATGGCACATTTTATTCTGCAAAACAAATTGCATGCATGCTTAACGCTTTGCTGTTGTCTGACAGAAATTCTGAATATCTCGATATTTCGGGGAAACAAGGTATTTTTCAACGATGTCGGTCGGCACCTTGGAAAATTTGTCATTGATTCGGTAAGTAGCAGCCACTGAGTGCAATATCTTGATAGAACTGTTGATGTTATTGTTTTGCTATTGAAATTAATCCCTTAGATTAGTGATGAACATCACCTCGCGTTACCCAGTTGCTTGAAATTGGAGCGTCGCTGGCGCAAGCTATTGGCCGCTAGGAAGATACGCAAGGCTGATATGTCTTCACTTCGTGTGAACCACTTTCACGCTGCTGAAAAAATCCATCGAGCCGTAAAAGCTGTAATCTTTCGAAATGACGTAAAAGAAAAAGTCCAGAAAGCGCACAATCTAGTGACAAGCTTTGTGTATGAAGATAAAGCCACAGCCTCCAACGACAAGGAGCATGTCGACATCATACCAACAGACGAAGCTGATTTGGTCGAACCTTTTGAAGTCGACGACCGATTGCATATCGAACGAGACGATGATTAGTATCTTTGCAATCGGCACTAACGAGATTCATAAGTACTTGCATGGCATGCAACACCATACTAGAATTGGCTGGCGATTGGTATCGAAATGCATATGATTGAGATGACGAGATGGCTGTCTTTAATATTGATCAATGTAGAAAAAGACGATTTAATCAAGGAACAAAGTGGGTGCAACAACATCGAGCACCAAGTTTAATTTCGTTGTTTGTTACAATGTTCGCTATGTGCTTGGTGGAAGATTGGCATCAACACTTTGTGCTTTCCTAATTGGATTTTTCTTCTTCATGCAAACGCGTTTGGATTGGTTATGCTTGTGCCTTTTTTCTGGCGATAAACAAGGAGAAACGACTAGATCTATTTCAAACTCCGAAACCAACAGCAGAGCGAAAACGCAAGTTCGTTCTGTGAAGCAGCAATTCTTTTGTAATAAGTTTCATTTTCAACTTGTGCGCACAAAGCGAAGGGCATTGCGGTGGTCGAGCGTGAAGCCAAGATGGTTCAATCACGAAGGGATTCAAATCAATCCCAGTTCCAATCGCTCAGCGGACAAGGATCGTTCCAAACTGTGCAATCAGAAGAACTGCGCTCAGAAGAAACAAATGGGAATAGGTCCTCTCGTTTCGGAAGCCTCATAATAAACTGGTCGGGGCTCTTCAGCAAAATGCGGCCAACACAGCAGCAAAACGCTCTCGTTCACTCTTTCCAGAAGCGCCCTGCACTCAACGCTGACACCACGGTGGCTCTGCTCGAATTCATCATCTTAGCTTTATCGTTGATCCAGCTAGAACTCACGTTTCGGTCACCATTCTGGGTGAGTCTACGTATCGAGTTCTTTGGTTGCATCTGCTGCAGCTTCTCAACTAGCTGCTTTGATTGCCAGCGTGAAAATCGTGCATGCAGACACTTACGCAATCTCGACTGCACGATGCTCCCAAACGGCTCGTTTGCTGTGGCTAACGGAGTGCGGATTTCTATCGCGGTGGTCTCGCTTTGCCGAGTATCGTTGCGGTTCAAATACTTGTGGAACCGAAAACCGGATTGCTTTCTCGAGACGCCAGCAACAAAATTGGTGCGATGGTATAGGGAGTGAACTGCATATCATGTTGTTTGACTCACATTTTTATGTACGTGACAGCGAGAATTTAGTCCGTATTTGCTGGAAATCATTTACACCGTCATATTCCCATATCCAGGTCTAGAAACGTTTTCGTCAACGGCGCTTTTTGCGCTGAGTATCGCTGCTGCTTTCCGTACCATTTGCTGGCGACACTTGCTCTACTTCCCGTATCCGATTCGCGAGAAAGTGAAGGTGACGAGCTTTAGCGGCAATTTAGGTAAGTGCTCCCTCCCAATGTTTGTGCATATTACACTTAGTGCATCTTATCGATCGTGGAATTATAATATCTCGTTGCAGAATTCACGTATCCGGAGTTCGTGCTGAAGAAAGTGCTCGACGACGATCCGCTGAAGAAAATCGGAATGATATCTGCCCTTTTCGCCTTCCTGTGCTCGTATCTGCTTCACGTCATGGAGACCCTGAACGGACCTTGCGTCTGGATTGCTGCTACTGCATCTGAGACAGCCGGCCATTTTGATTGTGCAGAATTATCGTTGCACGATTCGCTCTGGTTTACTGTGATGACTTTTCTGAAAGTCGGGTGAGTAGTGAGCGCTCTCAAATGATCGTATTCGGTGCTGACTGTCTGTTTGTAGATATGGGGACATTGTGGTACAAACGCAAGGTGGACGCGCTTTAGTTGCATGCACTAGTTGCCTGATGATCGCACTCTGCTCCATGTTCTTCTCGATTGTGATCAAGAAGTTCCAGTTCTCGAGCATGGAAGCGCGAGTTCACTCGTTCCTTTTCCGAAGAAACCTGTACGCGCAGAAAGACCTGAGCGCTGTCATGGCCGTGCAAGCCACGTACCGATTCAACATGTCTTATCGAGGCTCACTCATATGGCATCAGCAAGGTGGATCGAATCAAGTGTACTTTCGTCCGCTGTCAGCTGTAAGTGTTAGGCCTTCTAAAGATCGCGTTCGTGCTTACCAAACTTGACTTTTGACCTTTTCACAGCGACTTCCTAACGAAGTTAAGAAAAAATTGTACATCTCACGATTCCAGACCAGACTCAAAGAGATTCTCAAGTTCAATACGGATGGCGACCCGATCAACGCGTTTTCGAAGCACATTGAAGTGATCACGGCATCGCTGGGAGTCACGCTCATCGAGATGACGATGCTGAAGAAGATCTACCATCGCAGGAATCGAATCCAGAGAGAGCGACAGCGTAAAGTATTGCACGCAGCGAGCGTCAAGCTGACGCGGTCGGATTTGGCTAGCGTTGCTCCGATGGCTGCGGTTGAAGCAAGTGAGAGTAGGCTGAAGTCATGCATTGCATTCAAGGCATATACGCCCCTCTCCGACAACGAACCTGCAATTCCTGAGTCTGCGGTCTCTCCTCCGCTTGAGACCAACCTGGAGCAAGCGCCACGTGAACTTGTTGTGGCCAATGCCACCTGGCAGCAGCGCATGCAACAGCGTGCGGAAGAAACGATGCGCCTGCTGCAGAAAATCGAGATGGATGCGAAAGACATTGTGGAGGTTTACGATTCCTGTGAATAAATAGACCTTTTTTTCGTTGTTGATGCAAAAGAAACAGATTTCATGTTAGGAAGGCAATACGATCTCTAGCACCAGTGCCAGTTCTTTTCCAGTAAAGTGGTAAATTGACTGTATAGGTCTAGGAATTATTCTCAGAATCTCCGGAGTGCACAAGCCAGAGCTCATGAAACTCCGCCACCGGCTTCTGCGGGGTCAGAGAGTTGACGTAAAAACGGCGAGAGAATTTGGACGCATAGTCCATGGTACAGTACTGTACCAGTTGCATACCACTCACTCAGTATCAGGGACTATACGTTCAGAACAGAAGTCACCAGCAAGAGAATCGTGCTTCCGATGGCGGTTGTACTACCAAATGGAATGCGCGCTCTAGCAGCCCCAGGAAAGTACCGAGTCGTTCCCCCACCAGATTTGAATGAGGTGGAAGACGAGCGGTTCTTATTCGAGTACGATTTCCCATATCTGATTGTGCGTGCGATGGTAACGCGAAGGGGATCGGGAGCGGAGCAGCTTGAAGCCTCGAGACAAGCCGGAAACTGGCGCTTACAGCATCCACGCGTCGGAGGAAACGTCGGTGGTCCTCTTGACGGATATCTATTCAACAGACCACCGTCAACGCGGTCACGTTTACGTGACCATTGCCGTCAGTTCATTCCAGACATCTCCTACATTGATGAGCGCACATGGTCTCATCTGACTCCTGAAGAAAAAGACATAGGGTATGTACCATGCGTACCGACTGTTGTCATTGAAATCATGCCGGCGACAGACCAGATGGAAAACTTGCAAGCGAAGGTGACCAAGTTCGTTCGTGCTGGTACTCGTGAAGGTGTTATTGTCGACACAAGACGTGATCGGGTTTGGATCTACAATCAAGGTCAGCAGTCGTACTTTAAACCGTTGGCTCCTATTGAGTTCAACTCGTGGCCAGGATTTACGCTTGATTGCTTAGCGATACGTGACGCACGGATACGAGCTGGCTTAAACTAATAACAAGTTGCGTGACGCCAATGACACCTGGCAGCAGCACATGCAACAGCGTCTTTTATGAATAAATTGACCTCATTTTCTCAGAAAATGGGTCCAAGATTTCATGATATGAAGGTATTAATAAAAGCGAATCAACACGGTCTCCAGCCTCAGTGCCAGCTCTCCTCCAGCATCAGCTCAAAGTGCTGATCGCTGCCGATCGCCATGGAGATGTCACTGTACACCTCCACGAACAGCTGACGAGAGATGTCGGAATCTCCGGACTGCACGAGCCAGAGCTCATGAAACTCCGCCACCGCCTTCTCCGGAGTCAGCACTTTGGCGCCGACGCGAGCATCGATCGATGGGTCGTAGAGGCGGCAGATCTCGCTCAACGTCAGTCGTCCGTCCGCTGTCTTCTGCACGAGGCGGTCGTAGGCAGTCGCAATCCGAGCCTTTCGGGCCTCGGTGACTGGGAATCGCAGGGTCGACAGGAAAGCGCTCATGGGGAAGTGGCCGGTGTTTCGCTACGGAAAACCATCAAACCAAAACGACGATAAGCCAGAGAGCTGTCGCCGTGGAAGCAGCATTCGTACCTTGTCGAAGGAGTTGAAGGCCAGATCCAAGTGCTCTTCACGCAACGGCAGCTGATGTTCCTGCTTGAGCAGCAGCCACTTGACTTCCTCACGGCTGAGATGGTTGGTGCCTCTGGTGTCGGACCGCATGAGACTCACCAGCAGAAGCCGGAACGAGTACAGACTCGGCGCCATGAAGCAGCGCTGTATCACGTTCACCACCGCCGCGGTGCTGGCTGGCTCCGGCAAACCTCGATTATCCGCCGCTTCCTGTGGGGATCCAGCCAGCAGGAACTGCCAGATATTGGGCGGCAGGTTGGCTCGGCCTTCGGTGTCCGCTGTGCGGGTTCCAATCACTTCGGCTCCGATGTTGTGGTACTTACCTGCGTTCTTGAGGCCGTAGGCGCACAGCTCGAGCTCGACGCCGTAGTCCGTGGGCTGCCTGTTCTTGGACTCGGTGTAGAGCGGCTGGCCGGTCATCTTGTGCACGATGGCGATGGGGTCTCCAGCTCGCACAGGCTCGCCCTCGGACAGTAGCTTCTCCGTCTTGGCCAGGTCTGCGCGGACGCAGATCCAGAGCGCTGCGCTCTCAGGCTCGGGGCTGAGCCACACGCGCGGGTTATACGTGATGGGGCTCATGGACGTCTCGGTCTTGAGGCCCGACTTGAGCAGCAGCGAGGGCTTGAGCAGCACGCTCTTGTCGTCCACGAGCAGCGCCTCGTTGCTCATGATGAAGAACGCGTCGCCGTAGCGCAAGGGCGCGCTCTTGCAGCTCAGATCGAGCGCCTGGCCGCCGGCCAAAGCGTCCTTGTAGGCCGTGGGCGAGACCAGGCGGAAGGTGGTGCGAGCCACAGGCGCCGAAGCCTTGAGAGCCGTCGAGACGGTCACGAGAAACTCGCCCGAGCCAATGGTCGGCGTCTCCTCGAACACGTTGCAGGCCAGCAGGCCGTCCGACTCCAAGTGCTGCATCGACACCGCGTCGTTCAGGTGCACGACGCGCTGCGGGTCGAAGCACCGAGGCGCCGGCTGGTGCAGGAAGTCGTGCTTCATCTTGTGGCTCGCCAGCAGCGATCCCTGCTTCTTGCGCAGCTGGAAGTCCTGCATGCGCGCCTCCTCCAGCATCAGGTCCTCGTTCCAGTTGCCGATGCGCGTGCATGGCGCGTAGCGACCGGCGCCGACCAATTGCTGCGGCGTGAACTGCATTCGTCTCTTGTGGGGTTTTCGGACTGTTCGCCAAGCGTCACGGGTCGCGTCGGACGTTGCGATCGAGCCAAGAGCCGCCGCACTCGTTATAGATCCCATGAAGACGCTTTGGATCGCTGGGCTGCTGCTCCTGGCCGTGGCGCCAGTCCTGGCCACGCTGCCTGGCCTGGTCGTGTGCGTCTGCAACACGACGCTCGCGACCACTTCCGTCGTCACCTCCACGACCACCTCCACGCAGACAGCCAAGTACGTGCTGCCCAGCTGCGTCAGCGACGTGTTCGCGACCTCCGGCATCCGCTGGTACATCAACGGCCCCGTGCTCAGCGGCGTCACGTACTGGCAGTACGAGCCCGTGAGCTACGCCACAGGCCGCGCAGCCAAGAGACTCATGGCGCTGGGCTACCGCTGCTCGCTCACGCAGCTCTACGATGCGGCCAGCAGCAGCTGAGATACTAAGAGAGAGAGAGAGAGTGAGCGCGCTCCACCTCAACCCGTCTATTTACTATTATATAAAACGCCATCATCAAAGCAATGCGACACCGATGGGCTTACAAGTGCTTCTTCTTGTACTTGATGAAGCGCACGAGGTTCAGGTGCGTCTCCTTGACGTGGGCCACGAGGTCGCGGTCCATCTGCTTGTGCTCGCTGCGCAGCTTGGCCTTGACGGCCGTGGCCGTGCGCTCGAGCGCGCCCAGGAACTGCAGGCTGCGGAACACGCTGTCGAAGTCCTCGTCTCCGTAGACGTCGAAGACGGCGTTGAGCGCCTCGGCCACGACCTCGAGGCTCGAGTCGTTGAGGCTCGAGAGCAAACAGCGGCCGATCACCTCGTTCTCCGTGGCGTTCTTGGTGCGCTTGCCCACGCAGCCGATGAGGCCGATCGTGTTCATGCGCGTCTCCATGGACGGCGACTGCAGCGCGCGCGTCATGATCAGGTTGGCCTCGTCGCCCGAGATCGGCAGGTCCTGGTGCTCGGCAGAGGCGCGACGCATGGACGACCACATGGCCGAGGTCGTGGCGGCCTCGATGTTGTTGGTCGACGTGCCCACGAACTCGAACGGCTGGGCCGAGGACTCGACCTTGACGTTCGAGTAGAGCGTGCACAGGTTGCGGAAGATGGTCGAGAGCGCCGTCTCGCCCAGCACTACAAACAGCAGTAAGAGAATCAATCGACTGCGAGCAGATCCATCTGTAATGGCGTCCTTACCATCGCTGGAGACCACCTGGAGCAGGTTGTTCACGGCGTTGCACACGCGAATGCGCATCTTCTCGAAGTCGGACACTGCAGCAAGAGCGACGAGTCAGCCATTGAGTAACATGGGGCCTGTTGGCAGTAGAGAGAGCAACGTACCAACAGTGCGCGCTGAGAGCTGAGGAATGGTCACCAGGCCCTGGAGGATCGTCACTGAGAGCTGGAAAATCGAACTGGCGCTCAGAGCCTTGTGCGCAGCAATGCCGCTGGCACTGCCTTCTCCGCTGGTCTCCATGTGCGACTGCGCGTACTCTTCCATGGCGTCTTCGTCGTCACTGCCCCACTCCTCTTCGTCATCGTCTGTGAATTCAAAGGTGTCAGCATTCGCAGTCATTCGTAGAGATCCAACCAGTGACGGACGTACTCTCGTCGCCGGGGGCGGCCAGGTCAGCCACGAGCTCCAGCGCCAGGGCCAGAGTATGCACGTTGTCCTTCCAGTTGCGGAGCTTGAGCTGCGCGCTCTCAATCGCCTGGCGCTCTTCTTCCGTCATCAGTTCGCCATCGACGTTCTAGTGTAACCACAAACGTTAGCTTTACATTGAAGCACACACGATGCCATTGCCACAGGAACGCACCTCTTCGTCCAGCGTGGAGCGCTGCGAGAGCTCCCAGTGATCAGCGACGTGTTGAGCGAGTTGCGTGACGTTCACGGCATCGTAGGCCAAGGCGCGTTCGATAACCGGCAGCAGTCGCACGACGTTGGCTTCGGCCTGCATGATGGCCTTGATGTTCATGGCGATGCCCACGGCCGTGAGCTTGATCTGCTGCGAGACCTGTTCGCTCTCGACCGTGTCGCCGATGATCTTCTGGTACGCGGCGTTAGCGCCGAAGACCTCGTTCAGGCGCTGGTTGCTCTCCGTGATGAGCAGCAGCAACTTGAGCGTCTCCAGCAGCAGCACGGTGTGCGAGCGGCTCTTCTCGGCGATGAGCATGATCGGGGCCAGCAGGTTTCCGCCCGTGAGCTCGTTGATCGCGGCCTGGCAGCTCTCGCACAGGTTGGAGAGCAGCGCGATCGACTGCTCGAGCACCTGGACGGCGTGCAGGTCATTCTTCTCGAAGGTCGCGGCCGTGGCGTTCTCCGTGATGATCTTGACCAGCGGCGTGATCACGTTCTGCGTGGTCATGAGCTCGCAGATCTCGATGCCGCCCGTCACACTGATGTTGCTGCAGGAGTCACAATACTGTTAGCTATAGACGTAAGCCTTTTGAGAGCGATGGATTACGAACCGAAGCGCGCCGAGTGCGTGCAGGCGCACCATCTTGAGCGGGTCCACCATGCGCGGGATGAGCTTCTTAAGCAGACCGGCGTCGATCATCTTCTGCAGCTTCTTCTGCAGCCGTTGCTCGTTCTGCTCGTCGCCCACTTCGCCGTACATGGTGGCCAGCGTCACACACGTGGCTTCACGGATCGATCCCTCCAGCGCCACGAGCTATAGAATCCATGCACAAGTCAAGCAGTGTGAGCTTCGCTGCTGTAGTGTAGCCATGCGGCGTGCGTCTGGTACTTACGCCCTTGAACATCTCGGCCTCGTCCGCCATCATGCTGGAGTAGTCCTCCGAGTTGATCTCCTCCATCTCCATCATGGTGAGGCCGCCCGTGGGCGGCACCTGCTTCTTGTGGCTCGTGGAGCGGGTCTTCTTGGCCTTGCCCATGCTGTCTCGTTGCTTCAATCTCCACAGAACGCGCTTCCAAGTGCCGCTTCGAACTGCGCCGCGCCGCCAGCCAATCAGTCAACCCATGCCACTCAAACGGAGACATGGGTCCAAAATGACGTGCACCACACTAACCTCCCCAGCCATCGACTTTATGTGTACACCACACTATCCACTATCCAATATCAAATTTAGCGTGAAGTTCACACCAAATTCAGTCCAGAACCTGGATTTGTTGTAGTACCACACTATTCCATGTTGAACTTGCCCCGTAAACCTTTGGACGGATGCGACTCGGGCCCGTCTATGTTCCGCCCCATGCTCCTCCTTTCGTGGTGCTCATAGATCGCCAAGCGCCCAAGAGGTCAGATCGATCCCCATGCTGTCCGTCACCCGCCGCTCGTTCAGCTCCGCCGCCAAGCGCAATGTGCTGGTGAACCGCCTCCGTGAGGAGCTGGTGGCCATCGAGGCGGCCGGCACGTACAAGCAGGAGCGCGTGATCACGTCGCCGCAGGGCGCGGCCATCACGGTGCAGAACACGCGCGTGCTCAACTTCTGCGCCAACAACTACCTGGGCCTGAGCAACCACCCCAAGGTCGTGCAGGCCGCCAAGGACGCGCTGGACTCGCATGGCTTCGGACTCAGCTCCGTGCGCTTCATCTGCGGCACGCAGGACACGCACAAGCGCCTCGAGAAGGTCATCTCCGAGTTCCACGGCACGGAGGACACGATCCTGTACCCGTCCTGCTTCGACGCGAACGCCGGCCTGTTCGAGGCCATTCTCGGCCCCGAGGACGCTATCATCACGGACGAGCTCAACCACGCGTCCATCATCGACGGCATCCGCCTGTGCAAGGCCGAGCGCCACCGCTTCAAGCACATGAGTCTGGAAGACCTCGAGGCCAAGCTCAAGGCTACGCAGCACTGCCGCACGCGTCTGATCGCGACCGACGGCGTGTTCAGCATGGACGGCGACGTCGCGCCGCTCGAGAAGATCTGCGACCTGGCCGAGCAGTACAACGCGCAGGTGTTCGTGGACGAGTGCCACGCCACGGGCTTCTTCGGCGCCACGGGCCGCGGCAGCGACGAGTACTGCGGGGTGCAGGGCCGCATCGACGTCATCAACTCGACGCTGGGCAAGGCCCTGGGCGGCGGCACGGGCGGCTACACGACCGGCCGCAAGGAGATCGTGGACATCCTGCGCCAGCGCTCGCGCCCGTACCTGTTCTCCAACTCGCTCAGTCCGCCCGTGGTCGGCGCCTCGCTTGAGGTGTTCAGCATGCTCAGCGGCTCCTCCGAGTACGTGGACCGCATCCGCACCAACACGCACCGATTCCGCGACCGCATGACGGCCGCCGGCTTCACGCTTAAGGGATCCAGGTAGGCTTCCGTCCTTTGACGCTGTCGTTGTACGCTGAAGGATGCTGACTGATGCTGTTTGCGCTTGCAGAGACCACCCGATCGCCCCAGTCATGATCGGAGACGCCCGTCTGGCCTCGGAACTTGCCGACGACATGCTCAAGCAGGGCATTTACGTCATTGGCTTCAGCTATCCGGTGCGTCCTGCTGGTGGAATTGAGCCATGTTGTAGACGATATTCTAACCAATTCAATTATTCTGCAGGTGGTGCCGCAAGGACAAGCGCGTATCCGAGTGCAGCTCTCGGCTGCGCACAGTCTGGAAGACGTGGACAAGGCAGTGGACGCTTTCATTTCCTGTGGCAAGGCTCGCGGACTTATCTAAGGCAAAGGCACCTCTCTGGGCACGACTTTGACCAGCGAAGGCAGGTTCTTGTTTCTCGTGAGGATATCCTGGATCACAGTTCCATTGTCCAGTCCGATCCTGCGGAAGGAAGATCAGTGTGTGTGGTGAATGGCAGCAGCTATGGTAGTCACGAATCAATCAATATACGTACGTGGCGGCCCAAATCATCAATCCAGCGGCTTCTTTCGGATCACTCATGAGCGGAAGCAGCGAATTGTCGCTGTTGATCATGAGCATCCCTGCGCCACCAGCGTCTTGCACCACTCTGTCGTCCATGAATGCGTCAATATTCACCAAACAGAGCAGCAGATCATGGGGTTTTACCTCAATTTGGTGCCGAATGAGCAGCCGCCGCGCTTCACCAGCACGACTGAACGCGTGGCAAGAACGCCGAGTCCTCGAATGTGGCACGCCGTCTCCATTGGGTACGCGTTGACCACTCGATACGGCATCGTGGGGATCGACGTGGCTCCGAACAGACCAGGAAGGATCTGGAAATCGTAGAATGCGCTGGCGTGGGTGATTTTGGCCGATGGTGTTGACGCGTTGATGTACCAGAACTTGAGTATTTGCCCAGCTTTCTTCACGTCCTGTTCAAGACATTAGATCTCGCCTAACAAACTGGGCAAAGGATTCGAAGCGTACCCGTCGCACTGTGAGCTGATCGTTGGTCAGTCGAGGGGGAACGACTGGAGCTGTCGGCACTTCGCTCGGATCTTCAGGGAACAGCTCGATCTCTACCGATTGAGCCACTAAATGAGACTGGGGATCGTGATCACAGAGTATCAAGAGCATAAATGAGGTCTACCTGCTTCTTCATGCTCTAGCACTGACATGATCAGCTCGCCATCGAGTTTAGAGACCCTGTTTGCACAGTGATAACGTGTTAGAAGTCATTTCACCGTACCGGTACGCTTTTGATCTGAAGACACGTACATGGTCACTGGAAGCTCCACTGAGTCTCCAGACGGCATGAACGAGGAGAATCGCCCTGCACCTTTCACATTGTTCACCACAACTACAGCGTCGCCTCCTCCGTTTTTGACATGCTTGGCCTTGTCAATGAACGAGCACCCGCCACGATACACCAGGAACACGACGGGCTTCTGTACTGCTGTTGTAGCATCAACCAATGTGGATGCTGGCCTTCGAGGCAGCGCCACGCACGCCATAATCGGATCCGTCAGTATCAGCTTTGCTGTCAGGTTCCCTTCTTCCAGCGCCGGCTCCTGACTCCAAGGGGCGAGATGCAGTCGCACGTGCCATCCACGCAGAGCGGCCGGCTCAGTGAACCGGAGCGTCCAGTTTTGAACCGATACAGCGGAGGCGGCTAACAGATCCTGAGCCGTCTTCTTCACAGGCGCATCGCATTTAAACACCATTTTCCGTGGAGGCGACGTCGCTAGATAGGCCTGCACAACCTCATACGGACCCATGGCTGACGTATCGAGGTCATTGAGCTGAATCAGTTGGTCTTTTGGAGCGATCACGTTGAGCTTCTCCGCCGGCATCTTCGGCTCGAGATGGCTCACGACTGTCTTGTCTGTCGTGTGGAGGTCCCAGTTCAGTCCGATGGGTCCTTTCGTGACAAACTCGACCTCGTACCGGAACTCCTTGCCGTTGTTTCGCTTGCCTCGCACTTGGTCGTGGGGCGTCATGCGCAGTCGCTCGAACTCTTCCTTCTCGCGAGCCTCCTGCGCCTGTTTCTCCATCTTGGCGTTCGCTTCGGCCGCCTTCCGCTCCTTTTCTTCTTGCTCCCGAGCCTCTTTGTCGTTTGCGGCCGCGACCTGGCGCTCCAACTCTTCCTGCTGCTTCTTGGCCACTTGCGTCTTCCACAAGCGGATCTCCTGCTCTCGAGCAGCGGACGTTGGCTCAAACTCCAGCTCCTTGGGATGGAATATCTCGATTCGAGCAAAGCCAGACAGCAGGTTCGACTGTGGACCATCGGTACTTGGCTGCTTGAAAAGCGGGATCACGGCGACTTGGCCAGTGGGGCCCTGGAGTATCTCCTGCAGGCTTTCCAGAGAGATGGCGACTCCGTCGACAGCCACAAGGTGGTCTGTCGGCTGGACGGAGGGAGGGAGGCTGTCTGAGTCGCTGCATGTCTGCGTTTGCTGCTGCTGAGAGCTGTCGACTGCGTCCTTGACACGAAGATCCTGCTCCAAGTCCAGACCACGGACATTGAGCGCTGCGAACGGCACTTGGAAGCGAAGCGAGTCCTCCTTTGCAGCAGCTTCCTCTGCATCAACAGCCTCTCCTGCTGAGCTGCAAGCGATCTCACTGGAGCTCAGAGCAATGACGCAGAGCACGCAGCAGAGGATCGTGACTGACCGTCGGCTCATGTTGCCACTTGGACGCACCCTTTCGAGTGATAGCGTCTGGATTGGTGTGGTTCACGCTAATTTCGGTGATACACCATAACACGTCTGGTTCATGAATAAAACGTTTGATTGGTGTGGCGCTGGTGTGGCGCGTCGCTTATTTGCCTCTGCTGGGCAAACAAGCACTCTCATCCACATGCTGCTCGCTGCCTATTTGGACCACGTGGGAGCGGCGCTGGCCAGCAAGGACGGCCGCGCGCTGGCGGACCTGCTGTCGCTGAGCAAGTGCCAGACGGACGTGGAGCTGCAGTCGCTCTCCAGCGACCACGTGGCGCAGATCTGCCAGGCCAAGCTGGCGCGCTTCGACGCGTTCGCGGACGTGGTCTCGGGGCTGGTCCAGGCCCGGAAGCTGATCGAGAACCACAGCTTTGGCGAGGCGTACGCCAGCCAGATCGCCTCGGTCATGTAAGTCGAAGGGGAGGCGTCCGACTGTGGTGACTGCAATTGGCTGATTGCTGTTGCTGTGCAGCAAATTCATGGAGCTCTTCCGAGCCGAGACCAACTGGGTCGTGCCATTCCTCCACGTGCTCATTCTGGACACGCGGATGATCGCAGCGCGGGTATGGGAATGCAATCAGCGCTTTGGCCTTGGCCAGGACTCATTGCCGGAGCTGTTTGTTGCGTAGGCCGATCGCGAAGCTTCGGAAAAGGCCGGCGACGAAATCCACGACAGTCTGGTACGAATGATTGGTTTGCCTTGAGAAGTCATACATTAATACAATAGAAGCTGATGGACTTGCTGCGTTCTCAAGCGAGGCGCCGAGCAGCATCTGAAGAAAGGCTTCTCCATGGCGGCCAACGACCGCGCGCCGCCGCAGGACAACAAGAAGCTGGGCTCTCTGTTCATCGTGAACCAGCTTTTCAAGATCTACTTCAAGCTCAACACGATCCATCTCTGTCGCAACCTGATCCGTGCTGTGGAAGGACCGGCCTTCCCGGAGTTTGAGCGCTTCTCCAAGAGCGACAAGGTCACGTACCAGTACTACGTCGGCCGCATTTCCATGTTTGAAGACCAGTACCACAAGGCCGAGAAGTGTCTCGAGTATGCCTGGAAGCACTGCCACCAGGCACATCTGCGCAACAAGAGGTAGAGCTGTGCTATCTCATCGTGATGTGAGTGATTGCTTACCGTTTTGAATATTTCTTAGAATGATTCTCCAGTTCCTGGTGCCAGTAAAACTGCTGCTCGGCGTCATGCCGTCCCCGCAGCTCATGGAGATGTACGCGCTGGAAGAGTACACGGGGCTCACGGACGCCATCCGCATGGGCAACTTGCGCCTCTTCAACGAATATCTCGACCGATACCAGGACAGGTTCATTCAACAAGGTGTTTATTTATTGATCGAGAAGCTCCGTCTGGTGGTGCTGCGCAACCTGTTCAAGAAAGTGTACGTTGAGCTCTCTTCTGTCCTTCCAACAGCTGCGGTCACACTCACAAGTTTACTTTCCAGGTATCTGATCCGCCAAAGCCACCAGCTTCGCCTTCAGGACTTCCAGCTCTCCCTCGAAGTAATCACGGGCGCGCCTACGAGCATGGACGAGATCGAATGCATCATCACGAACCTCATCTTCAAGGGCTACATGAAGGGCTATATGTCGCACCAGAAGAAGATCCTCGTGGTGAGCAAGGCGCAACCATTCCCATCGATCACGGATGTGTCGAGCTAGGCAGAAACAAGAGTAGAGCTTTTAAGCAAGAACAAACGCAATCCACAATGACGATTAACCGGTGCTTCCTTTCCGTCGCTTGCTCTACTTTTATTTCTCGACCATCGTTCGGAGCATGGCCTCTAACTCTACTCGCCTTGCTCGTTTGTACTCATCTACCAACTCCTCTTTGCTCTTCGCAGCGGAGTCACCAGTTGAAAGATTGACCAGTTTAAGAATCGACGCTGATTTAGGCTCGTCCGCTTTCACTGGTGGCGGAGCACTCGACTTCCCAAAGAATCTCTGAGCAAGTCGGCGTGCTGCCGAGGGGGCACGAGGTTCCGGTGATTCCTTAATAGCAACGCTGATCTTGACTTCAGTTTGTTTGGCGTTACTTGGAAGTCGCGAATTGTCTTCTTTATTCCTCTGCGATGCAACATGCCCACGGCTTAAGTTGTCGACCTCAGCTGAACGGTACTCTGCCATTTTGGGCTTTGAAGAAACGAAAGACTCAGAAGCCGCTGGGCTTACTTGTGCGCTTTGGACTGGTAAGTTTTGCTGTCGGTCACGTGGGCGCTCGGTGGGCTTTTGATCTAGCACGTCTGATAAAGCATCCTTCACTGCAGGTGTCGGCATAGCGGCGCGTTCTGCGCGTAAAGGCTGAGGAATTGTTGCAAATTGCTTTCGAAGCTTTGTTTCCACAGCCCACGTCCGGGTAATTGTAGATCTCCCTGCAGGATTTTCCTTATCCTTTCCATCGGTTGGAGCCCCACTTCGAGTATTTTGTGCTTCCATTTCCTGACATACACACCTCAAATCAGTTCAAAAGCATACAATCGGACAAATTGATAGCCGCAAAAATCGATGTACCGCCTCGAGCATCCAATTGAGTTGGGCTTCCTTGGAGTGCAGTCGGTTGACTAATTTGTTGATTTGCTTAGCGGGTTCATCATTGCTGGTATTTTTCTCTTCATCGCTGTCGATGCCTTGCTCTTCAGATCGAGGACGAGTCACGTTCTGAACTGCTTGTCGGATGCGCGCAACACTATTTGCTTTGGACTGAGAATTCGATCGAATATACGATTCATCTGCTTGCACGCTCTTGACGATCTGTCTTCCAGCCATCTGCTGCCGAGAGACTGTGCTATGGGCACCGGTCTGCGAAATAACTCCTCCAGCTCTTCCTTTCATTCTATCCCCTCTATTTGCATCATAATAGCGAGCATATTAACAAGGGATATCCCAGTGTCGCCACACAAACTTTATGCGCAACGAACCGCTCAATGAGTCGAGTACGTTCAGAGTGCATGAGTAGCTCCTTCAGACGTCGATTTTCTTCGATGAGAGCACTGTTCGCAGATGCATCACTAAACCCGTGATTCCTTTCTTGCGCCTTCTTCAGCAATGCCTTCAACCTGTCAACTTCGAGCTAGAAAACAGATCTAAATTATTCGTGGTAAAGCGGTCAGCAGAATAATAATTCCTCTTCGTACCCGCATTGTCTGGATTTGCTGCTCGTAGTACAACCGTTGCCCACCCATCGCTTCATTGCTGAATACTTTCTTTCGTATCGGACGGCATCGAAGGGCTTTTAATCTCTCTGCAAATCGCAGCGTTGCGAAAGACTCCTCAAGACTTTCAATTGCTGGACTAATCGTCACAATAAACGCTGTTCGCCCCGCACCGTTTAGACAACTCTGAAGCAATCGTGTCATGACAGAGTCACGGAATGGTACATGTGCACGCTCCTTTTGAGTGAGCGCCAGAACGCAGTTGGTGAGCGCAGACAAGCTTTTGTTGATAGACGAGAGTTCGCTGGCGTACTTGCTTGTTAGATCACTTCCACTGACATGCCATTTCTCTGACCCCCTGAACCACAACAAATAATTAAATGGAGTCAAGAGGAGGGAAAGTACAAATTGCGGCAAAGTCTCGTACGCTAAGTCCACGAAGAAAAGCCGTGATAATCGACTTTTCGCTCGCGCAGCACCGTCGGAACTCTTTTCAGATTTGCTTGGTGATCCGCTACCGTCTTGGCTCATATTTTTTCGAAGTGTGACTTGAAAAATGGAGTGTCCACGACTACTAAACTGATTGTACAAATTGTCTCTGACTTCTCGATTCAGAGAGCCCTAACAACCATAATTGAGTAAGCTCTATCCTAGACAATGCATCATATTCCTCGTGAGTATGCAATGGCTGAGCTTTACCTCTCGGAAGGCTTGGAGCATTTCCATCTTACTCATGGCGTGCCGCGATGTGAGTCCATCAACAAAGACGGAGCCGTCTAGTTTCTGTCGAATTTGAAGACTGGGGGCTTCCTTGCTGGCCTTTGCACAGTTCCATCCTGCTCGATGGTCTGATGGTTTGCCCCTATCTGTGTTTCGAGGAGCTACTGCATTCGATTCGCTCTCCATTGCAAGGATATCATAGATCTTTTCGTTATATATCTGGCACGAAGAATTTTTTAGCGGTCCACAATGAACCGAGCAATAGCCAAAATAAATCAGCGTACCTCGATAAAAGAGCAATACACAGAAAACGAGATAGAGCTGTCTTGAGCTTGTTCTTTTGATGCGAGTGCGAAGATTTTGTCGATACACCGAGGAACAACGCCATACTCTTCTTGAATCGCGAATCCACTGCTTTCTCGAGTGTTTTGTTCTAAGCCACTCATCGCTTGTACGGAGTAGAGCAAGTTAGCCCAAACGCAACATGCATGAGAGAGAAGAGAGTGCATTACCCACGTACTGTACGTTTTTCCTGTGCCAGTTTGGCCACTTGAACAAGACCAATCAACATATCAGCTCTTTAAGCGGTAAGAGTTTTGAACCTGCTATTTTTCATGGTCACTTACTATGCGAAAACACTGCAATCATATCCAGCGAAGAGTCCATCCACGCAATCTAGTCAATAGTAATATATTCTGAACCACAACCGCCCCTCATATTATGCCAATCATAGTCTTACCTTGTACGCTCTGAAAGACTGATTCCTGTGGGACTGCCCCACTGAATGCTGCATCCGCCATTAACATCTTGAGTTGACCATTCTTCTCCCACAACACATTGTTATCCTAGAAAAGAAGCGCGATCCTTGAATTAAAAGCCAACATGCCAGCATACAACACGCAAACCCACTCACTTGGAGGCACAATGAGCTAGGCTGTGAGTTGGATTGGCCGTCATAATCATGTTTTCTGATGTGATTCGGAATTTCTTCTGACTGATTTGCCCAGGGCTGTTCAGTTTTGTGCAAAGGCCGAACGCGAATGACCACTTTCAATTTTTCCTCACTGCGATCAGCGTTGCCAGGATCATAGCCATCCTGTTCAACGGTATCGGTACTGCGGCCAGAGTTCATGGGGTTATTTTCTTTAGTAATTGGATGCTTGTACGGCCATGCTGAGCCTTTCAAAGGTGGTGAAGACGCGGGTCAGCAAATTGACGGCCTGACAAATTTAGATTGCAGCAAAACGTCGTGATGCTCTAAATGGAGTACATTGAGATGATGTGATAGTGTGGCAAACTAGACCGACTTCTTAGATTGCCGCTCAGGTTGGAAATACAGTTTGCGACCCTTTTCCTTGAGAGTGATCTACGAGGAGCGAAGCAATTCATGGTCAGTTCATTCACACCATGCTCTATTCCTAATATGGGGTATACATTAAAACTCACCCGACATCCACCAAGAGTCAGTGATTTTCCGTTCGCTAGTGACTTCAAATCTGAAATAAATCGGGTTACCGACGACAATCGCGGTGGAGTCTCTTTCTTACCGATCGTAAGAACGATCTCCGACACAACACGAACACGTAATTCATCAAACATGCGTGGGTCATCTAGGAACGCCATTCGCAGCACAACCAAGTCGGGCTCCAATCTTGACACATACTTTCGAAAGATACGTCGCTCTACAAAAAGGATAGCTAGTAAGCTTTGCGTCTACACATTGATAGCAATTGACAGCCAAATGTTTCATACCAGCTCGTGCGAATTCCAGCTTAGCTTTAGCAGCATTTTCCTGAAAAGACCACAACAGATCTAGCACTTCGGAGCCTTGCTCTGATTCCAGACGTTCCAGTTCCTGTACGTATAAATTGAGCAACCATGATCATTATGATTCGACTGTGGTACGAATGAGAAACGTTACCTTTCGGATGCGAATACGGTCAAACTGGAGCTTTTCATTCGATGGATCTTCAACCCACTCCTGCTTGAAGCGTCTGCACGTGGCTTTCAAATATGCCTTGGAAACAGGCAGTAGCGGTCGCATCAGCTTCACGTCCTCAAACGAATACTCCTCTTCGTCATCTTCATCATCATCGATCTCATCGGTATCTTCCAAGCTGGCGTCACTGGCTGGTTCATTATCATATGAGAAGAAAGTCACCGACTTTTCTATCCCGGCCAGTCCATTGATGCCGCTTCCACGGCCGAGACGAAAGAGCACAGTCTCGAGCTGATCGCCTTGATTGTGTGCCACAAAGAGGCGTTTGACCTTGTGTTCTTCACACACGCGACGAAGCAACTCATAACGATATTTTCGAGCCTCTTCCTGAACTTTGCTAGCGCGCGGCTTGAGTGGAAGTTCGGCAGAAGGCGCGTCTGTCGGCTCTTTGTTTGGATCTCGCCATTCGCAACGGGTCGTGACGTGCTTGATCTGCCATTTCTGGGTGCAGATATCGGCAATCTGCTGCGCTTCTTCGCCACTCTCTGGTCGCAGCTGATGGTCCACTGTGATAGCCAGCAGTGGCGTCTGGATACGACGTCGCTTGAGATGCTCGCGCAGCAACAGCGTCAACGCCATGCTGTCGCCACCCCCCGAGAGTGCCACTGCGATCGGATACTCGCCTTCAGGCGCAGCGCG
Organism: Elongisporangium anandrum; assembly: GCA_023337935.1. NCBI lineage: Eukaryota > Oomycota > Peronosporomycetes > Pythiales > Pythiaceae > Elongisporangium > Elongisporangium anandrum. Next base: position 3,277 of record JAADXR010000209.1, on the reverse strand, counting down.
TCCTGCAGCCCAAGATAAACGAGTAAGTAAAATGCAATAGTATCAAGCACTAGATGCCATTAGATGCACGAGAATCGTGCTTAGATGTCGTACCCGCACTCTCCGAGTACAGCGCATGCAGCATCTTAGTGGACAGCCCGCATCGGTGCAGCAGCTGCGCAAAGGTCTCCTTCGAGACGCCCTCGCTCTGCTGGGCAGGTGCATCAGACGCATACGGCCCTGCAGAGCTTGAGGCCCGAGAGCGGTTCATGGCGGCCACAAGGCGCCCGCACGGCCGGCCGGCGCTCAGAGCGCGTCGCATGAGCATGGTCACTGCGATCAACTGGTTCAACGCTCAATGCGCCAGTGTACCAGTGCAACCGGTACCGGCAACTCATGCTCAAACTAATTACACTTTTGACCGCAAATGTATTTTTGTGCAATGGAGGTGCTGGGCATGGGTAAGAGAGTGAGGCCATTTGACCAGTGGCCACGACATGGCAGACGACCTCGTGGCCAAGAAGCTGGAGCTGCTAGCACAGCAGAAGCTCAAGGCGGAGCGCATCCACGAGCTTCTATGTGGTACGATTGCTGTTGTATGTTGCTGTGCAGTCCTTGTTTTGGCATGACGCTCTTCCATCATGTAGCTCCTGGCGGCTTCAATGAGGTTTCGCGCAAGACCTGCAAGAACCTGGAAGCTGCGATCACGGCCTCCAAGCGGCCAGGCTACTTCACGTACTACGAGCAGCCTGACGAGACCAAGATCTCCATCCGAAGCGGAGAAGTCCAGCGTCTGCAGGAGCAGGTCAACCAGTTGCAAAAGCAGATTGACCAGCTGAGCGACAAGATCGACCACACCCCAAGCTCTACTGGCAGTGGCTCGGCTGCTGAATCCCCCAATGTTCAGAGCCTCAAGCAGTGGCTCAACACCTACGGCTCGCCTGTGCAGACGACGTCGGACCGGTACACGAGCTTCACGCCCGACAGGAAAGTCTATGGTGGCACGACGCACTACTCGGCCTTCAAATCGCAATCGAGTACGATGAAAAAGGGTCGATTGACCAAGTGAATGACGTCGCCAAATAGAAGCAAAGAGTTGCGCATTCAATAGGAAGACCACACACACAGACGGACAACAATCAAACTGTACCATTATTACGTGAATCATGCCCTGAACTGATCGCTACTCAATGCAAGGCGCTGATAGGGAAGAATCATTTGGGATTGAAGGTGGTGTTCGCTAGCAAGTTGCTTACAACGAGGCGTACTTGCCGAGCTTCTCGGCATTGCGCCAGCGGATAAGCGTTGCTTGCTTCACTGAACAACAATGGACGAATTACATTAGGCAAACTCGTATTTTCCATCGTGCAATTTATTGTATGGGCATCTACAGCAGTTCAATGTCAAAGATCAGCGTCGAGTTGCCCGGGATCGTGGGCGGGGCGCCCGACTTTCCGTATCCCAGCTTGGACGGGATCGTGATCGTGCGCTTGCCACCGGAGCGCATGCCTTCAATACCGATGTCCATGCCCTTGATGACATCGCCAATGCCGTGACGGAACGAGAACGGCTTCTTGCGGTTCTGCGAAGCATCGAACTGCTTGCCGTTGGTCAGACGGCCCTTGTACAGGATGCTGACCTTGCGGCCACGCTGGACAGGCTGGCCCTTACCCACAGCGCTACAGATTAAGAAAACAAAGCAAAAGAGTCAGCATCCACACGCACTACCACACAGCGTCAAGAGATCTCCACGTACTGTTCCTCGATGGTCACGCCCTTGTGTTCGCGCAGGTTCTTGGCCTTCTTGGGCACTTCCACCGACTCGGAAGGCGCCGGGCGCTTCTTGGAGTTGGTCGTGGCCGTCAGCTCAGCGATCTTCTCAGCGACCTTCTTCTCCTTCTCGGCAGCCTTCTTCTCGCTCTTGGCGTCGGCCTTCTTAACAGCGGGCGACTCCTTCTTGGCGGGAGGAGTGGCCTTGGTCTCCTTGACAGGTGAGGCCTCAGCCTTCTTCTTAGCGTCCTTCTTCGCCGGGGTCTTCTCCACAGCAGCGGCCTTCTTCTCAGCAGCGAGCTTCTTCTGGTCCTTGGCGGCCCAGCCTTCGCCGTGCGAGCGCTCCTCAATGACTTCGAAGCGGTCGCTGTTGTCCTCTTCCTCGTCTTCCTCCTCGTCTTCGTCTTCATCCGAAGAGCCCGACTGATCGCCGAAGATCATGACTTCGTCGTCATCCTCCGAGTCGTCTTCGTCATCGAAGTCGTGGCCTTCGTGGCCGTGGGCGCAGTCGTCGCCGCACTCCTCACCGTGCTCGTGCTCGTCCTCCGAGTCTTCCTCCTCCTGCACGTCGATGAAGCCCGTGAGGTGGATCTCGTTCACGCCCTCGCAGCGGAAGTCCACGGGGCCGTCAAAGGCCGTGAACGTGTGCGTGAGGTTCCACTGCTCCGCGGACTTAGGCGCCAGCGTGCAAAGAGCCGTTTCGTTGCCCTTGGCCAACGCGAACAGCGTCGTGCGGCCGTCCTGCACCTTGGGACCGAGCGCGGCCGAGTTCAGCTGCAGCACAAACTCCTCGACCTCGTTGCCCCAGGACAGCGTCTGGCCAGGCTTGATGACGCGGCCCACGAAGCCAGGCACGGCGTCGATCTCCGCCTTGGGAGCGGCCTTGGTCTCGGTCTTCTGCGCAGCCTTCTTGCCCATGACGTCTGAAGCTCTAATGCGTCCGTTGGATCAGCCAATGCTGGTCGTCGAAACGGCACACCAGCCAACCAACCTTCGGCTGGCACTTCAAACACCCAATCACCCATCGTAGATCTTGATTATTCGATTTATTGGAGATAATCTGATAAACCTCGCATATAACCCAATAGTCCAAATCGGCTGGGTGTTTAAAATGATTAATGGGTGAAATAAGGGATAAAATAAAACCCATTTCAGGTGATTGGCTGCAGAGATTGATCACGCCAAGGCCGCCATGGGCCATGCCCAAGCTCTCTTCTGCTTGTCGAGTCCGCCACGAAGTGGATCCAAGTGACGTGTTTTTGCTGCCTAGTTACCCATTTTTAGTTGATTCTTTGCGTAGTAGTGACTGCGCGCGCTGATTCCGCGTGCCTATCCGCCAATTGGGCGTCAAAGAGGCTGGTCGCTGCAATCAAAATACCGCCCAGCGCATGTTTAGCGCAATCGCGTGCGTGTCTCTCGCCAGCCGCACGATCGGCCGTTTACCCAGCGAAGGGAGGGAGAAGGGGGGGGGGGGGGGGGGGGGGGGGGGGGGGGGGGGGGGGGGGGGGGGGGGGGGGGGGGGGGGGGG
>JAADXR010000208.1:0-47819 GCA_023337935.1 Elongisporangium anandrum | reverse complement strand
CGTCGGTTCCTGTCTGTCTGTCAGTGCTGGCGCAGATTTATCTGTCAGCATGGACGGACGGACGCCAGCTCTTTGGGTCAGTGGCGTCACTGCTTTGTCGACAAGGACTTTGAGCATTGCTGCTGGATCAAGGCGATACCCCATCTTGTCTACATGTCATCACACCATGTGCGAGTGAGTTTAGCTTTTGTTGTTATTTACTGCGTGTGCAGTCCAAATCCATACCAATACAATGTTGAGTAGATACTCTGCGTAGACATTGTTTGTTTCTTGTGAAGTCTTCGATTATTTCGCGCGCTGTATTCACATTCGCTATTAGAAAGTAAAATGAATCAACTGCCGCGAATTCTTAGCTGCCGGAATGTGATACCAACCAGGGAGCACTATCAAAAAATCATTCGTATAGTAGTAGTAAAAATTGCCACTTCATTTGACTTCGAGCTGTCACTCTTCCTCCGACTCAAGTTGTCGCTCATTTGCGCTATCACCGCCCACTAGCCTTTCATGTGCATGTGTTTCAAATATACAGCCGCTAAACGCCACAGCCTCCGGAATTCGGTGCGAAAGCTCTTGTGCCTGAAACTCTTTGCTGCAGATCGCCTCTATCAACAATCGTTCCAAATATTTTGAAGCGACTCGGATGGTGAAGGTTTTCGCATCTTTGGTTGGGATGTAATGGACCAGATGATGATATTGTTCCTTCGCCTGCTCTCGTTGAATGAGTCGCTTGATCGTGTCCTTATCGTCGAAGTTGCTGATGGTACATTCGAGTGTGTCTTGCTGAGAGGGCACACACGCTGTATCCTTTGCCAGGCACTGACGAGCTAAACCACCGAAAATCCTGAAACGATCATCAATCATCTGCTCAGTCGGCAATTCAAGCTGCAGTGCTTGTGCTGCTTCGTTCAATTCCCTGCCTTTCCACAGTGGCATATAGAGTGTAGCATGGAGCTCGCTCTTTGAGACTTGGCTGAACCAAGATGCATTGGGACTTGTGAAGTAAACCAGTTTCACTCTCTTCGGGACGAGCCCAGCAGGTCCATCGAGCAGCATGATGCTCCTTGGATTACCCAATTCCACCACGAGCTTTGCTCGATAGAGCTGAGTTTCTGGTATTTCATGTTCATCAAGTCGCAGACGATCTTTACCCCTGCGTACCACAACTTCTTCGACGTGTAAGGTTGCGCCAAACGAAGCAACGGCTGCTGTCAAGTACCTACGCCGACAGACCAAGCTCTCGTCATCGATATGAAACAATCCCGGTCGCTCAAGCTCATCAAGACTACCAGACATCGTTTTCCATCGCGTTTGAATTCACGTTGTGATGCAATATACAGTATACCCGAATTTCCGTATGTGGTCTACAGATACTGTGTGTGGTCGTGTGCCAGTCGAGAACGTGACGCCGTGCATCGTGATGCCAGCTCTGTGGCTACAGTAAAAATCGCTGTTCAACGGGCGTCAGTGGAGCCTTCGACAGTTCGATCAACATGCACGAGCTGCATGAGCTCTGCGTGGCTCCACACGGACCAATCTCAGGTTTGACAAGCCTGATGAATCAGCTCGTGAGGTGGAGCCATTGGTTTCCAGCACCACTTTGGACGACGGACCAGCAATGGAAGCGCAGCTCCTGCTACGAGCACCAGCGGCGCAGACATTGTGTCGGCCCATTGATCACCAAGTTTGGCTGTGCGGAGCAGATTCTGCTGTCCATGAACACCCAATTGCGCGTTCAATACCGTCGATAAGGAGGTGGCGGCTATGTGCATCTCTCCCAGCAGTTCAAGCAGCAATTATTGCTTCAGTCTGGTGTCACAGAGGCGCACTGGACGCAGATGACCGATGTTAAAAACTTCATCTTGTACATATTGCGTACTAAAGTGGTGCGCACTAAGCTGAAAACCTCTCATGAGCACGTATTTCAAATAAACGTCGCTGAAATTTGAAGTCTCCAAAACACATCGCAGTCATTGAAGCATCTCTTCTCTTTTAGAACTTTGCTTCTTGCCGATGTGTTCCAGAAGCAATTCTTCCAAATATTTGGAAGCGACTTGAGTAGTATATGCCTGCGGATCGCCTTCAACCGGAACGTGGTGACACAGCTAGTGATGTGTTTTATCTCCTTCTTCTCGTTGAATAAGCTGATTCAACATGTCCACGTTATTAATGCTTGTGGTAGTCTTCTTGAGCGCGCTTTTCTGCTTTGCCACAAAATTTTCGTCTCCGTCAAGGCATTGACGCGGGACACCGCCAAAACCTTCGAAGCGACCATCAACCATTTCGGCGTCAACTGGATACTTCTTCGCGCTTTCCAGATTCAAGGCCAATACTGCGTCGTTCAACTCATGAAGGTCCCATATTAACATATAAAACGCAACATGATGTCGGGTCTTGTTGACTTAACCGAACCACGTTTCATTGGGGCTCATGAAGTAAACCAGTTTCACCCGTTTTGGGATAGTCCCAGCAGGTCCATCATACAACATGATGCTACCTGGATCACCTTGTTGGACCATAATCTTTGCTTGATGGAGCTGAGATTCTGGTACTTCATTTTCATCAAGTTGGAGACGTGCTTGACCTCTGTACACCACGACTTCCTCGACATTCGAGCTCTTGCTGAACGAAGCAACGGCTATAGTCGCATTTGGGTTGTTTTCATTGTAGCGCAAAAGAAAATACGCGAGGAGCTTTCGTCTTCGGCTCTCTTCGGTTGTGTTCGTTGTGTTCGTGGCTGGCGGAGGGAGATGCCACCACATCAGCAGCAGGAGGCGCTGCCATTGGTTGAACCGGATATGCTTGAGGCGAAGCGGAAGCCACTTCGGCATTAGGTTTGCACTTTTTGGACCGCATGCTGGGAGTTTTTCTTCCACACGTCAGTTGTGTAGAAAACTGCGACAGTGTGCGTACCGTTTTCTCTGCAGTTGGCATTTCGCCCCAAGAAGTGTCCATGAAGTCTGGTCGAGAGAATGATGCGTATGAAGCAGTTGTTGATTGTTCAAGCATATTTTCGCAAGGCCATTTTAAACTCGCGTACAAGGGCGGGTATACGAAGGGCAAGCGCACAGGTGAAGCCTGTGTCAGCAAGACCTTCAAGACAGGCAGTGTCTTCGAGGCGGATTATTTTGATACGGAGCTGAAGATTGTGAGCAGAGCCCTTGAGATTGTGGAAAGCTTCAACCGTGAGAAAGTTATTGATATGCACGTTCGCTTGAATATGCCAACTGTGTGGGAATATGAGACCACTGATGAGAAGTGCCTCGTAGAACCGATGATCGAGCGGTTTGAGAATTTCAACTCGAACTCTGGATGGACCCCGTGCGTATCAACCCAGTGGACCGACGCAATGCAGACATTAAGCCACTATTCATATCATGTCTCCAAGCAGCAAGTGCTCCTCTGTGATCTTCAGGGCGGGATTTTACAGAACTGCTTTGTGCTGACGGACCCAGTGATCATGTCAAGCGGTTGCTCCAAGGAGTACGGTCCTACGGATCTTGGATCACGCGGTATATCGACGTTTTTCGCGCACCATCACTGTAATCAGTACTGTCAATCCGATTGGAGCGTTCCGACGGATCTCTGCGCGTATTATCCGAAAAGACAAGGGTCATCCATGGAGCTCAAGCATCTGCCGACACGCTGGAATCGGGAGTCAATGACCGCTTCGATCTCGTCCACGATCGACGAAGAAAACGACGAAAGTCAATAAGACACCAACGGGGCATCTGCTTACGGATAATATTTCCAGCTGAATGAGTTTGGTAGTTAAACAATGAATTGCCAATCCTTGACTTTGAATCTGTCCATGTATTTGACGAAAGTGTATGTAGTGGCAGTTGGAAACATTCATGAAAATGCGTTAAGACTCCTGTCTCATACTACAACCGCACGAAAGTTCTTCAGTACGGCTTTTGACTCCAACCGAATCAAGCAGCATGAGCTCTGCCCGCGAAAACATATCGCACAAGGCGGAGGCTGATACGTCTCGTTTGTTTGCGCAGGGAAACTTTAAGCTTGCGTATTTAGGTGAGTACATTGAGGGGAGACGCAAGGGCCAAGCATGCATTGTCAAAGTCTTTAAAAAGGGCAGCGTCTTCGAAGGTTCGTTTTTCGATACGGAAATCCAAGTCTCGACCCGAGCGCTCGAAATCGTGAGAAAATTCAACCAAGATAGAATCATTGACAAGCGCCTTCGATTGAACCTGCCGGCTGTGTGGGAATTTGTGAGCACGGGCGAGAAATGCTTGGTAGAACCCAAGATCAAGAACTTTGAGAACTTCAACTCGAACTCTGGCTGGACCCCACGCGTTTCGTCGCTTTGGACTGACGCCATGCAAGCACTGAGTCATTACTCGTACCACATTTCCAAGCAAGAGGTGCTGCTTTGTGACTTGCAGGGAGGAAGCTACCGAGACGGCTTCGTGCTCACAGACCCAGTGATCATGTCCAATAACGATTCCAAGGAGTACGGACCTACGGATCTCGGGCCACGCGGTATCTCAACCTTTTTTGCATGCCATCGGTGCAATCGATACTGTCGCCCTGAATGGCGCTTCCCCGTGGATCGTCGAGTGTACTATCCGAAGAGACAAGGCTCAACGATGGAGCTCAAGCATCTGCCAACTCGATGGAGCCGTCAATCGATGACAGCCGCGACCACGACGGTTGACGAAGAAAGCGATGCGTGAGCAGTTAGAGGGAATACTTGCATGCCTCGATTCATACGCAGATTAATTGATGAACAGGTTCACGTCGTCGTTTAATCTCACAACGTACTAGTAGGCGCTGCATTATCTGAAAGTCTGATCTTGGTCTCAAATTCTGAAATTTAGCGGAGAAATTTTCTAATCCAGAAAATCCCAAGACATTCTTAGCCACGTGCCGACGCGCCACAGTCGCCCGCCGATGTCAGCCGCGCTCCCGATTTACGAAGAAAGCGAATACAGCGACGAGTACGATGACTGGTAGTGGAATGGAAGGCTCGCGAGCGCTGATGGCATGCTAACAACATGAATTAATGGCTACTTTTCTGTCGATTTCGCACGCGTACTACGGAATCGATGCACACCAAATTAGCACAATTTTAGACCAACTCCGTTTGGCTTGAATGCTTCACAAACAATATTTAGCAGCTCGAATTTGGACAATACATCCAGGAATGTGCTCCATACTTGGGTAGGATTTATAGAGCAGCAAGTGTTTTAAAGATTTGAATTGCGCTCCCCACTGAAAATCTCCAAAATGTAAATGCTCTTAACTGGAGTAGTGTCCTCCATACCAGCCACACGAAACAATAAGAGTTGACGTGTAGCTTCCTTGAATACTTTAATTGCTTGCTCCACTGAAATCGTCCTGTCTGCTTTATCCAATGCAAAAAAATGAATCGATTGACGCAAAGTTTGCAGCTCCTGCAATGTGATAGGGACCGCTTGACATCATAAAAAGGAAAAAAAATCACGGTCACCATTTCGTACAAGTGCAAACTCCAAATGATACGTCACTGTGTATGCCATGTGATCCTCGAGAAACCGTTTTGATATTCCATGCATGCACTCCATCTTACTGATCTGCTCCAGCGGCAATCGTTCAGCATATTTAGATGCGATTCTAAGCTTGTACAACCAAATTTTATCTTTTTCGGAACGCAATAAAAAAGAAAATGCTCTTTTTCCCTTTGGTACAACTTGTCCGTATCATCAATGCCTCCTAACTGTAGTTCCAGTGGAAGTTGTTGTCTTTTCACAAAGTTTTCATCCTTTTTTGAAAGGCACCAACGAGAAACGCCACCGAATATCTCAAATCGATCATCAAGCGTCCCAGCATCCTGCAGCGCTCGCAGGTGTAGTCTCTGCTGGGCGTCGCTCCAGTGTTCGTTTCGTGTGAGTGATGTGTACCACACATTGCCAGACCAACGGATTCAACGATTCGCAGGTCCAAAGCAAATGTTGCAGCTCCTGCAAAACGATAGGTACCAATGAAAGAGATAAGTCATGATCAAAGTAGCCGCTTCAGAAAATCGCTTCTTCCATTCCAAGCAGCTGGATCCCTTTTTCACGCGCGCACACTCCAAAAAAGCATCTTCGTGTACTGAGCCCACAGCAAAAGCTTCAACCCATTTCTTGAACTCGCATCTTGCTGATTTGCTGAAGGAGCAATGGCTCCACATATTTGGATACGATTCGATACTAGTACAACCAAACTTTATCGTTTTTCGGAATGCAATGGGCGTCTTCTTCCCCCAAATGCTGTGGTGCCACTGAAACGCCACCAAATGGTGTCTCAGTCGATCATCAAATCCGGTGTACCTCATTCGTGAGCCAGCCGTAATAACGCTCAATAACACGCTCTGCGTCGCAACTTGCGTTGTGGTCGCTTCGACGTCTGCGCAAGACTCCGGAGTTGGTCATGCCAGCTCAGATGGCATTTTATTTTGGTGTGGGGCATCAATGTAGGAGTGATGGATTGACGCTGTTCATTTGGGCAGCAAGGAGAGGAAGAAGGAGAGGAACGAAACACCGTGAAGCTCACCATCGCCCAATCTGCTGCGTGCAATAAATAATTATTTTCTTTCTTCATCGGAAGCCCCGGGCAGTCGACCGGCAGACAGCTACACTCGACTGCCTGCCTTCCGTCGCTGCCGGGGCCTTCCATTGCATGCACGCAGGAAAGCTCCTCCGCTCGACTGCGTCTTGAAGGGACCTGGAGGGGCGAGGAGCGAGAACGCAACACCACGCGAGAGACACACATCAAATTTACACCGAGACCGACCGCGCCAGAACGGCCATCTGCTCTTCCAGCCGAGCTTCCAGCTTCTGGTGGTTCGTCTCGGCCTGGCTCAGGTCCTTCTCCACCTGGGTCTTCCACGCCTCGATGACCTCGAGCTTCTCGATCACCACGCGCTGCATGAGCATGATCACGTTCTCGGCGTTGCGCAGCTTGCGCATGCCCTCCATGGACAGCGCGCTGTGCGGGTCGAAGTTGGCTCGCGCGCGACGCGCGAAGTCCGTGATGGCCTGCGGGAACTTGGGCATGTGCACGCTGCTGAGCTCGGGCGCGAACTGCGCGTACCGCCGGCGGGACTCGGGCTGGATGGCGTGCGACGCGGCCTCGATCAGGTGGCTGGCCTCCACGGCCATGGGGTACGGGCCCTGCACGAACTCCTTGAGCGTGCCTGAGTAGTGGGGCGAGACAACGGCGGCGAGCGACACGCGCACGAGGTGCAGCGCCTGGCGGTAGAGCTCGGCCGTGCGCTCGACCTGCTTGTGGATGGACTCGCAGGCCTTCATCTCGGACGAGTACATGGCGATGCGCGAGTTGAGCTCGTGCACGTCCGGCATGTCGATGGCGCTGAAGAGGTTGTTGAGAATGTCCTGCTTCTCGCGCTCGAGCTGCAGCAGCTCCTCGGCCGCGTCCACGGGGTTGAAGTTGTTGCTGCTGGCGTCGAAGGACGTGCGCGAGAGCATGGACGACTTGCGCTCCAGCCGCATGAGCTCCTCGTCCACCTTGACCGACTCGGACAGCTTGTCGCAGAGCTTGAGCTTGAGCTTCTCCATCTTGCCCTGGCGGTTGATCGAGAACAGCCGCCGGATGCCGCTGCGCTCCTGCTTGTCCATCTTGTCCAGCAGCTCCTTCTGCGACTGGATCATGGCCGACGAGCTGCGCTTGGCCTTGCGCAGCTCCGCACGCACCTGCTGCAGCATCGAGCTGTTCTCCGGGTTGTCCATCTGCGACGCGCGCACGATGCGGTCGATCTCGTGGTTCACGTGCTCGTACTTCTGCAGCAGACGCCGGTCCAGCACGATGGCACTGGCGGGGCGGGGCTTGCCGCCGCGGCGGCCCACGCCGCTACCCGTGGTCGAGAATGACGGCGGCAGCGACGACCGCGTGGAGCTCGAGACCGGCCAGACCAGGCCCTGCGTGGCCGAGGTGCTGTTGCTGTTGTGGCTCGTGCTCGTAGGCATCGTGACCACAGTGGACGCGCCGTTGGCCATGTTGGCGTGGTGCGCGGTCAAGCTGGCCGTCAGGCGCGGCATGCTCTGTGCGCGGCTCGCGGGGGCCGGCCTCTCCAGTGCGGTCGAGTTGCGGTCGTTGGCTGTGGTGGTGGTCTCAACCTCAGTGGACGTGGTGGCGGACCGCGTGAGCTGGACCCGCTTGGGCGCGGCAGGTGGTTCATCCGCCAACGAGGCGGGTCCGCGATCGCTCGTGGTGGAGTTGGTGCCCATGGTCAGACTCGGATCTCCGCTCAGGAAGGAATTGGAAATGCCCCACAACGTGACAGTCGGGCCGCACGGCCAGCGCTCCGCTCTCCCCTCCCGCTCCGCTCAGCTCCCCTACGAAAAAAGGGCCCCAGGTGGAAGGGGAGGGGTGAATAAAACCTCGCGACTTGGCCCTGTGACGCCTACCCCTCTATTTCGAGGGCTAGGGAGAGACGGAGAAGGAACCTTTTCATTTGAGCTCAGTATGCGTAGCAGACAGGTCTTTTGTGTGTTCTGCTGGATCAACTTGACCAGGATTTGTTCTCCTTGCCAAATTGTTTGGAAAAAGCAAGAAGGCAAATCAACGCAAACAGGTTTGACAGGGGACTGAGTTGGACGTGGGACATGTGGTACCGAAGGGGCGAGTGATGTTGTTGTATCGGTCGCGGATCTTGCTCGGTGTGTGAAGTCACGGGGGAGCGGAGCGGAGGAGAGAGGACGACCTCCATGCATGTAGGCTGTCCCCGCAAGCCAAAGCGCTTGCTGGCTCGATGGATTGAATTTCGATAGAGCGAAACGCTGTGCGACCAGACGGATGCGCAGAGCGTTCGATTTTCACTGCGGCTTGAGTTCAGAAGGCTAAGCAATCTTGGGCAGTCGTAGAGTCAGCGTCTTGATCAGACGGCCCAGCTGAGACTTTTTGTCGGTCGGTCGTCTTGGATTTTCACGCATTCGTATGCGATTTGAGCATTAGTGGGCGGCTGGGCCAGATAGAGTATTTACTATCGATGGCTTCAACCACACATCCTGGTTCGGTCTGTCGCAGTCCGCAGCGTTAATGCCAGTCGTGCCAGGCGACCGATTGACGGCGTGGCGCCACTCGCGTTCGCACCCGTTACATACTGGCGCCCTCCAGCTGCTGTACGCACGAGGGGCGTTTGACGACTAAATGAACCGCCAACGACCGTTGTGTAGAAGACTGCACATGGTTTTCTGCGCGCACAGACGTCACATCGTACGTCCAGACATCAGCGCAGAGAGCGGAACAGCGCTTGACAGCTCGTAGTGCTTGTACACTCCTGGCCACCTACTGTAATGTACGCTGTGATGGACTGCGCCTTTGATGCTCAGAAAGAGACCTTGAACAGCTCATGTCGAAGTTCAGCAAAGGGGGCAAGCGGGACACGTGCACGGCGCTATAGAAACGATTTCACTGGGGCTTGTACACTGGATCGCGCACGTCCAGCGGTACCACCTGCTCCAGTTCAGGTGCAAATCTCGTTTCGTGGCGTTTTTTTCTGTGCAGTTCGGTTGGTATGCGCAATATCAAAGATGCTGGTATACAAGATAACAGCCTTTCAACCTCACAGCTCCAAGCCCAGCCGTCTTCAGGCAGACAGTCTCCGAGTTGTTGTTGTAGCTTTGCTCTGATCCTAAAGTGTGCAGTTCAGCTCATTCCGCCTTAGCTAACGACCGCCACCCAGCAAACTCTTTCACACATCTGCGTGATTCAGAGTTATTATCTTTGCCAGGTAGACCGTTAAGTTCGCAGCAGCCATCTCATGTGAACTTAGCGCGGTGGTAGCATAAAAACCGACGGTGCTGCAACTCGAGCAAGAAGAATCTGTAGCCGCTCGATGGCGACGGACGAGATGGCGGCTTCCTCCTCCTCCTCTGTCTCAGAGCCACGCAGTGACGCCGAGTACATCCCCGCGCACCTACAGCACTACGTGTTCCACTCGCGGGAGGACTTCTACGTCTCGCGCTACTTCGACCCGCTGCTGCTGGCGCATCTCATGTACGAGGGCTTCCTACCCATCGCGTCCGAATACAACGACGAGTGCTTCCTGCTGCCCAAGCTGCATCGCCAGCGCTGCCTCCGGCTGCTAGACACGGCCGAACATGTGCCCAAGTCGGTCAAGAAGCGCGGCAAGAAGTACAAGCTGAGGCTGAACCAGGACTTCGACGCCATCGTGAGCGGCTGCCACGAGCAACACGGTATCCCGTGGCTGTACCCGCCCATCGTCAAGGGCTTCCGCACGCTGTTCGAGGCCGGCCAGGACGGCATTGAGATCTATCCGGGCCGCGTGGTGCGGTTCTTCACGGTCGAGCTGCTGGACGTCGAGACCAACAAGGTGGTCGCGGGCGAGCTTGGCTACACGACCGGCAAGGTGTACACGAGTCTCACGGGCTTTAGCGGCGTGAATGGCGCTGGTACTGTGCAGCTGCATGCGCTCGGTCGGCTGCTGTACCTCAGCGGCATGCAGATGTGGGACCTGGGCATGTCCATGCCGTACAAGCTCAGTCTCGGAGCTGACGACGTGGATCGCGATATCTTCCTAGAGCACTTGTACAAGTGGCGGACGCACGACTGCCTCATGGATCTCCAGCCAGGCGAAGGATCGCTCGCGCAGGGCGTGCATGTGAAGGCGCTGCTCGAGGTCAGCCGGCCGCCGCGCAGTGTGCTTGCGGACCGCGCTAGACGCGAAGCCGAGGCATCGTCTGACGAAGACCAGCACAACAGCAGCGACGATGTTGACGCACAGGACAACGACAATGACGAGGAGGATGCGACTGCGCAGTCCGTCGACTGAGTAGACGAGCAAGGCGTGGATAGTTAGCTGGACAAACCTCCGCAGTGCGTGTTGCCTGTGGGATCGAGAGAACAAGACGGAGGAGGAGGCGTGATAATAATATATTGGGCGCACGACTTGCAGCGCTTTCGTCCATGGGGCTGCATCGTCTCAAGCGATGAGTCCGTCTTCGAAATGCGCGCTGGCCTCTGGCTCAGTGTGACTTTGGACGATGACTATAGAAACCCGGCTTCCGACAGACTGTTAACAAACAAAATACTCTCCTGCGTATTGGCATTGCGCGCCAATTGGTACAGCACCGACGTGTCCTTGCGGATCCTGAGGACAGAAAAGCATGAGGTGAGTCGCTTCATAATATTGTAGACCCACACGAAAGAGGTGAACGTACGTGTCGACGCGATGGCGAAGCAGCATGGTGACTCTGCGATCGTGGCGCAGAATGCCCTTGCCCTTCCGTGAAATGCCCGTGGAGCTCGATCCGTCCACCGGCAGATACGTGAAATTCTGGCGATCCAGCGCCTCGTTGATCACGCGGTAGATCTTGCGGAACTTTTGCCAGTTCACCAGTCCATCTTCGATCGATTTCATGGCCTCCTCAAAGGTAAACAGGTCCTTGACGAGAATGAACCAGCACGCGAGCCGCGGCTGGCCCTCGGCGAGCGCGTACGCTTGTCGGTAGTTGCGGTAATTATCCTCCGGCGAACAGATCTGCTGCAGACACTGGTACTTTTCAAGCGCATTGGCGCCTACGAGCCCCCACGTCGTGCTCAACTGACGAATGCAGGGCGCTGAGAGACCCGTGGCGATCTCAAACATCGTGTTGAAGTTGTTCATCTGCTGGCAATTGTCGGCCGTATCGATGAACAGCGTGATGATCTTGGCGCGCTCCACCGCTTGCAGCTGCGGGTGCAGAATCTCACTCGAGACCCACTCGGCTGTCGAATCAAAGAGTTCGATCAGCGCCATCACATTCGGTGCGTCCTTGTGTTTCGTCTCACGCGTCCACGCCTTGTTGGTGAGCTCACGCGGGTTGAGCTTGGCAAAGTAGTTTTCCGCTTCCATGAGCGTGAGCTGGTCGGCCATTTCCTGCGCAGAAATGCCGGAGAGCGGCTCCACGTTGTCGTAGCTTGTGCGAGAGCTGTTGCGTCCGGCAGCCGTCATTCGCGCTCGCTGGAGCGTGTCCTGAATGACGTCTTCTAAACCTGGAGAGTTGGGCCCGGCCGCTGGTCGAAGCGCTTCCATCTCGGCGCTACCGGTCGTCACTCCACGCATCATCTTAGGGACGGTCGTCGCCATGACGGTTGGACTGTGTCTCGATTGAGACTGGTTAGGACTTCCTTCCTCTGTGGGACGCGTTCGCAGCTGGAAGATATCCCCGCTGCTTTGCTTGGTCTTGAGCTTGACCATTGATCGCTCACGCTTCGGATCCGATGACGACCGCGAGAGCTTCAATTTCGACATGGCAGCCGTGAGTCGTCCTTGAGAAATGTCGGTGCTCGGCATCATTCGCGCTCTCGTTCCTGTGGCGCTGTCAGAGATGGAGGAGACGGATGCAGAGGTGGTTAGCTTTGGTGGTGGCGGGATACCAGTCGGGATCGGTGCGTAAGAAGCCTGCATAGTGGGCACCGGTACAACGACGGAAGTTGTCACCGGGGCAGGTGGTGGTGCTACTTGAGATGCAATCTGCAGTTGCTGCTGCTGAAGTTGAATCTGTTGCTGGCGAATCAACTGCGCTACCACGAGCAGCATGTTCTCCGCGTGCTTGCGAATGGATCCAATTGGTGAACTCGACTGGATCTCAGCGAGAAAGCTCATGAGCTTCTTCTGCGCTCGACGGTCGTTCTGGAGATCCATGTCGATGAACGTGCTCTCCTTGATCCAGTACTTGAGCACGCTCAGCAATCGCATGATGGACACACTGGCTTCCATACCTGTATTGATATCCGATCGCGCCGTGGAGATGGCGGAAATCGTGGATCCACGCTCGTCTTCCTCCTCTCGAGCGATCTGGTCGAGCAAGATCTGCGTCTCCTTGAGCGTCTCGGCGTCCAGCCCACTGCAGAGTGTGAGCACAGCGGTGTATCGCTTCATGAGCTTCTTGATGAAGTCGTACGGCGTGCAGAAGCCTCGGTACGTGAGCAGAAACACATCGCGGAATTCAGTGTCGTACTGGTGCGCATCCGTCAGGCGCGCGACCAATTTGCCCAGTGACGCGTGCGAGATCTCGCGCTTGCCGCCGCCGAGTCCTCGCGTCGGCGTTTCGTACCGGATTCGAACGGGTCGGCTCTTGACCTCCCCAGCTTCCTTGCTCTTCGTGCGAGTCAGTGAGGTCGCTGACGCGGTCACTGTCGCGTTATCGGCACTGGACGATCCGTCCTCGAGCGTATTCTTCCGTCTCGCGCGCGATTCGCGCCGTGCTGCGCGTGCCTCAGCGAGACTCGCGAGGTCCGAGGCGCTTCCTGTGTGCGGAGGCACGGCGCCTGCTTCCGCGACCTGTGCACTGGAGCGTTCGTGGTGACGACTGCTCATTTCGGGGCCGAACGGATCGCGGCCCGACGGCGGGCGGTGGTTCCTCGTGCTGCTCCGCTGCGGATCGTTACTGCGCTCGCGGGAGGAGTGTCGGCGGCTGATGCGCACGATCTTTGTCGTCGAGCTGCCGCTCGGACTCGGCTCCTTCACGAGTCCTCCGCTGGTGCACATGGCTGCTGCCGGGGCGGCGGTCGCCGTGACAGCGCGCGACCGCGTGCTGCGTTTCGAGGTGGACGAGTGTACGCTTCTGGAAACCGTAGAGCTGGTCGCCTTGTCGTCCGTGTCGCTATCTCGCCCGGACGACGACGACGACGGCGACAAGTGGCCCGAGCCTGTCGTGTGCGAATGCACAAACACCTTGGACGCGAATTTCTCGGGCCCGATGTCTGCCTCTCGATGGTGGTGGTGGCTCTGCTGCTGCTGGTGCTGCTGCCGCATGGCGATTCGACTCGTCGCAGTGGACGCCGTGGTCGAGGACGACGCTGACGACGACGGCGGCGGCGCGGCCGTGGCTCGGCGCTCTCTCTGCTGCTGGGCGGACCGGTGGCTGGACGACGACGTGGAGCCGGCGACCACGTAATGTGGCCGGCTGAGTCCGCTCGGCGGCTCCCTCGCGCGCGGCACCTGGTTGAGCATCATGGAGAGACTGAGGCTGCTTGATGCCGCTCGGTCGCGTCGTAACGTTCGATAAAGAGCAAGAAACGCGGACTATACGGAGACGGCGGGGGCACTATTCCCCCAGACGCGGTGCGATTGCTCCCCCTCCGCCACCTTTACGCAACCCAGCAGGTGCGCTGACTTTACGAGTGGGCGTGGAAAAACCCACTGGGTTTTTGCGATCGCTGGCTTTCTCTTGCTGACCACATGGGTTAAGTTTCTGTGGGCTTTGATTGCCTTCGAAGCGTGTGGATATGCAGTCGGCGCCATGAAGACTTGTGTGCATGTGCACTTAGATGGTAGCCATCTAGCGGATTCGTCTCTTGTCCGTTTATTGATTGCATACCGACAGTAAACTAATATGCAACCCTGGTGTTCCTTGAAGAAGAGCGTAAAGGCTGCGGGGCGAAGCAGTGTACATGTTCAGCTGTGCTGCATAGTATGTAGTCGTACACAGAAGCACAGTGGCAGCGGTTCAGAACCTCTCAGCCAATATGCACCAGCAATACATGTATGCATCGAATGAGGCCAGCGAACAATGTGCCCAGCATCATGAAAAATTAGGACCACCGGATTCATGCGCCACCCAGGATCTTCACGCGGTGGCTTCTCCAATCTGGTGGTTTGAGCTAACTTCTGGCCATTGACTAACTGGACTGGACTTCAGAAGCAGCCGATGGGTACAAGTACCAATTTGCAAGTTACTGACGTGCATGTCACTAAAGCGGTATTGAAGCCAATAGCCTGACCATCACTCTGAGCTCAGAGGCAACTTCTTTTGCGTCAGCCGACTTTTCTTGATGCAGAGCACCAGCTTGAACATGAGTGGGAGTGTAATGGAGCTTCCCTTCTCAAGTGGTTCCCTCGTCGCACCCATGCAGATTCACCGTTGGCCGCACAGCGCTCATGCTAGGCAACCAGTACGAGCACTTCCCAGGTACTCGTGGTGGTCAAGTAGCTGCTCGATTACCTAAATGAAAGCCGTGCAACTGCATGCACCGCCAATTGCGTAAACCACTTGTTGGTCTTACGCGCAGTGTGTACACTACGTACAGTATCAAAGCAGCATCCACGCGCCCTTCCAGCTTGAACATCGCGCGGTAGAGCCAATTGACATCTGAAGAAATGGTCTTCGTCAATAGCAACTGATCTTCCGACGTACTTCATCGATACTGTACACACCTCTTCTTCGCTACGGTACTGAGTGATTTAGTGATTTAGCCTGAGACGGCCGTCTTCAAAATTACCATCACCACTGCCACGTCACTGAAGCGAAGGAGTGACCAGCCAACCATTCTTCGGCACTGGGACCACCCTCGAGCAAATGCTCCAGGGCTCGAGGGCGTGGTCGGATTGGGACCGATTCATTCAATACGAACGCATGGGGATCCATGGAGACCACATGTCTTCTGATCTTGTAGTGGTGGTGGTCATGGATGATGCCTGCCTATCATTTGCGCTAAGGGTCGTATGCTACAGACCCAGCACGAAGGCTGTGGTGGTCAACTAGCCGCGTTGGAGAAGGCATCACGCAGAATGAGAACGCCAATGGGGGAGTTCATGGACGCCGGTGCTCCTTTCACTATCATCATGCTGTGCGACCAGTACGAACTTCTTTTCAGACCGCCGTGGTGGTCAAGTAGCAGTCATGAAGAAGACGAAGAAAGTGGTACCGTACCATTCTTTGCGCCGACTCAGTAAAAAGGCTGGACAAACACGACCAATGCAGTCTGCCTCTTGCCACTTCCACCCTCCGGCAACGAGAAGCTCACCCAACACACGCCGTACAACATACTGCATGCCTTCCTGCTTGATGTGTTGCTTTGCTCACACACCCGCGTCTGCAATTCCACATGTGAATAGTACGCTCACAGAATACTGAGGCTCCTGTTTTTTCTTGAGAGCATCGCGGCGGAAATCCAGGCATCGCTTCAGCGCGCGTCATCCCCATCTGCGGCTGTGGCCAACAGCAGAAGCGCCGAAGAGGGATCCGCTGAAAAAGAACCGGTGCACGGAATGGTGATGCGTCTCTGCGGCTCGAGAACCAGCACGCACTCCATGAGCCCACGGTCTGTCCAGCTCATGGGCGTCAACCGTGTTGCGCATGCCTCGTCACCCAAGGGAAAAAAACTGAAAATATGCAAGAATAGATGGCGTTTCGCAAAACACGGTGCTATAAGTCACAGTCGTGCTAGTCACCTGCTAACGGCCACAAGTGAATCACATACCTTGTTTTGGAAATTCGCCTATTTTTGGAAGCAAAAGTTATCATTTTTAAATATTTCGCCCATCCAAGATTTATATCTTCACATACAGATAATAAGCGAGGTCATCCCTCATCCACGCGCATTTTGATCGCATGTCCCACACACAAAACATTGGTGCATAATCCCCTACCCTAACCCTTTCCACATCCCCCTCCTGATTTTTGACTTTAATCCAGTCTGGGAGCACGCGAACGCGAGGGTGGGCGACATCCAAGATTCCTTTGTATCCATCACTCCTGTCTATCGGTGTGGTTGCATAGCACAGGAAAACGGATCGCCCTCGCTGGCCTCAGTGCGTTGGCTGCGGCAGTCCATCCCCGGCCAGTCCGCAATCCTCCGCCTGCCACTCAAGCGTCTCTAGATCTCCAGCATGGCGCCCAACCTCAAGCCCAAAGCCCCCGTCGTGTCCTACGGCACGGTGCAGGGCAGCAAGACCCCGATCAAGGACTTCGCGCCCAGTCCGCGCCGCCGCCTCTCGCAATGGTATGTGAACATGGCGCTCATCAACTTTGTGGAGTTCGCGGCCGAGTCCTCGCGTGGCATCGTGCTGGCCACGCTTTTCCTGTACGCCAAGTCCCTGGGCGGCGATCTCGCGTTCATGGGCTTCCTCACGTCCGTGTTTTCCGTCGGCCGATTGATCTCGTCCACGGTCTTCGGCTGGATGTGCGATCGTTACCCGTTCAAGTCGGTGTACATCGTGTCTTCAGCCATCTGCCTTGCCGGCAACCTCATCTACCTGGTCGCTGATGCGCATGTGACCAACAGCCTCGCGGTGCTTGCAGTCAGTCGATTCCTCGTCGGCTTTGGCGCCGGCAACCGTAGTGTCTGCCGTGCCAATGTGGCCGCTATGACCTCGATCAGCCAGCGTCTCAAGTACATGACGCTGCTGGCCACCGTCGTGTTCTTCGGCTATGCGCTTACGCCTGGTGTCGGCAGTCTCGTGGCCGAAGCCGACACGTTCGTCTTTGGCGTGCACCTGAACAAGTACACGTCGCCCGGTCTGATCCTGGTCATGCTCAATGCGCTGACCATCGTACTCATGCTCACGGTCTTCGACGAATCGGTTGGTGTGCAAGACGCGCCGCTTGACAGCCCCGATGAGAACGCGCGTGCCAACCCGCTGAACAACCCGACGCTGCTGCCGGAACGCGTCGTGAACATTGGCGCTATCGTGTTCATCTTCCTCAACTTCAACGCGCGTGGCATTCTCTCGGTCTTCGAGACTGTCAACATCCCGCTCTTCCTGCAAGTGACCGGCAGCGACCCGGACTCTGTGGAAGCCGTCGTCCAGGCCTCGAACTTCCAGTTCTACCTCGGTCTGCTCGGTCTCATCAGTTACTTCTCGATTGAGTACTTCCGCCACAGCATCACGGACGTGACTTGGGTGCAGACAGGCTTCGTCATGCTCACGCTAGGCAACCTGCTGCTGATCGTGTCTCCGACCACCATCTCGTTCTTCCAATTGAGTCTCGCGGAGCTCTTCGTGTGGAGTATTGGCTGTCCGATCACCACGGCCGTCGTGCTGGCTGCATTCTCCAAGCTGCTGGGCGGCCGACCACAGGGCACGCTCATGGGTCTGCTGGGCTCAGCTGCCTCGGTCTCGCGCATCGTATTGCCGCTTCTGCCTGCGGCGCTGCCCAGCCTCACGCCCGTGTTCTGGATCAACGTCGTGCTGTGCGCTGTCAGCATTGCCAGCCTCTGGTGGTTCAACCGCTTGGTGACGCGAACCAAGAACGAGATGGCCAGCGACCTCGAAAGCGAACGCCAGGTGATCGAGCTTGCTTCGGACCCGCGCTCGCCGCTGTACACGGAGCCGGCCGATCTGACGTTCGAGGACAAGAAGTAGAGTTAGTTAGCGCATGTTTTGCTGCCAGGCAGCCGCTATCCATGCCGCATTTTGCATTGAAGCGCTGGCCTCAATTGTCTCAGGACGATCCAGCGCCAACGCGTCGTATCATCCATTCCGAATGACTTGTATAGTACTACGTTCTAAGTGGCAACTGCCAACTGAATACGATCACTTTCGTCTTGCATGGTCCAAAAGCACGATGTCTACTAGTGTTATATGCTGTGGCTCTATCTGTCGTTTCCAGTGGTGAGTTACTTGCGGACTTCTCCGAACTGTTGGTGGCCGGTGGCTTCAGCATGAGCTCTCGCTTCTTTCTGGACACCACAGGATGAGGAAACTGGTCAGTTGCATGCTCTGTAGCACTTGATTCCTCTCACGTACCTCGCCCACGAATGCGCTCTGGCAGACCAGGCACCGGATCGAGAAGCGACTGACGTCTGTGAACTCGTGGTTCTGCAAAGAGCAATTGAGCCTCGATCCTTTCTCAATTAGCCAAAGACGGGTTGTACCTGATGAGCGTGCACTGCGACCTCACTGGCGCGTTCGACCTTCACAAGAGCAGCACACGATGAGTTCTTCCTGCATCCGTTCTCATGTGTTCCATCACATCTCACCTTGGCAAAGTCGTTGATAGCAAAGAGCTTGGTATCCTGACTGGGCGATGCAGTCGAAGACGGAGACTCCACCACCAGATCGTA
The DNA here is from genome assembly GCA_023337935.1 of Elongisporangium anandrum. Classification (NCBI taxonomy): domain Eukaryota; phylum Oomycota; class Peronosporomycetes; order Pythiales; family Pythiaceae; genus Elongisporangium; species Elongisporangium anandrum. The sequence continues at coordinate 29,027 of JAADXR010000208.1, read as the reverse complement.
ATGAATGCCGTCGTAGAGCAGGAACATGCGCTGCGTGAAGCCCTGGTCTTCTCCGTAGCACAGGCGACTCATGCTCGTGACGTCGAACACCACCATCTCCACCTTGTAGTGCGCCGACAGGATCGAGAGCTCGATCTCGCCACCCCAGGACTTGGCGTCCTGGATCCAGGCGCAGTACTCGTACACGGGGCGGCCGAGGAAAACCTCCGAGTACTGCGTTGGGTCCGCCAAGATCTTGTCCTTGATGAGCGTGCGCATGAGTGGGCCATTGCCAGACAGACCCATTCCCAGCGCATATCTATTGCAGCATTGAGATGTGAGCCAAGCCAAGTGCATCGAAAGGCTAGACATCTCACCCGATGGCGTTGAACAGACAGCTATTATCTGCAGGCACGACGCGTCGGATGAACACGGACGAGGGCTGTCGCGGCCCATTGCCCGAGTTTGAAGCCACGAGCGGCTCTTTGACGATCAACACGGAGCCGGATCGGAGCCCAAGCGCACTCAATGTACTCGTCTAATGCGCACATACAAGACCACAATGAGTCACTCCCCTCATGCAATCATAGGAGTATCAACGAGCTGTCTTACGCCTTCGCCCTCGATCCGCTTTGGAGGATATCCCGTCATGACTGCATGAGACAAAAAGGCGCATGAGCTCTCACTCCCCCTTTGGATACTAATAGGGCGGACTCACCGTGCTGGTCCTGCGGCGCGATGCCGCTCTTGTCGCACAGCAGCGCTCTCAGATCGTCCAGCGTCGCGTCATCCGGCACCGTCAGCACCAGCGACGCGCCATTCGCGAACGTCGCCTTGAACCGCATGATCAATCAAACGACCGATCGAAGGAATCGCACCCGTCTGAGTCCAGAGTATACAGTTGGAATGCCGCGCTGAACGCTATATATTCAGTACGCGCTGAACGGTAAAAGAGCACCCAAACAAGAACTCAGGTGTGACGTCATCGACGTGGCACTTGGTGTGGTCCACGTTTGCGCATCGACATGGCTTCTTTTCAGCCAATCACGGTTTTGAAGGACGCCACGCAGCCCAGATGGGGAGCGCATTCAGCAAACGACCGCGAGTCCGTGGCAGCAGCAGCAGCATGGGCGTCTCCGTGTTCTTCGGCTCGCAGACAGGCTGCGCAGAGTCCATCGCGCAGGTTTGTCTCTCGGGACCTGTGTGTCTTTGCGCATCGGCTTGGGCTCACCAAGGCGGTTGTTATTGCTGGCATATTAATAGCGCGTGTATGGCGAAGCGCTCGCCAAGCACCTCGAAGCCGAACTGCTCCCGTTGAACGAGTTCCAGAACGTACGTGATGCCTGCTGGCTTGAGCTCCATGACGCTAACTGTGTGGCTTGATGAGCAGTCCAAGGTGGCGGACAAGCCCGGCCATCACATCATCATCGTGTGCTCCACGACGGGCAATGGCGAGCCACCTGAGAACGCAGGCAAGTTCTGGCGCTATGTCAAGCGCCGCACGCAGCCCAAGGACATGCTGGCGAACCTGCACTTCACGGTCCTGGGTCTCGGCGACACCAACTACGACAAGTTCTGGTACGCTGCCCATTCACAATGGGAGAGGAATCCTATGGACTTACATATCTGGCCTAATGATGCGCAGCTACATGGGCAAAAGCATCGACAAGCGCATGGCGGAGCTGAGTGCGACGCGGTTCTATCCCATATGTAAGTGCTGAACTGATATATAACGGCAAAAGGTTCAGTCATGGTGACAGAGTGCATTCCGTAGGCGCCGCTGACGAAGCTGTAGGCTTGGAAGACCAAGTCGAGCCGTGGATGGATGGGCTCTGGGCTGCGTTTGACAAATCCTGTGGCTCTGGCAACGGATCGCAAACCCCCAGCTCCGAATGCGATGCACCAGCTGAAGCCAAGGTCGCACCGCAACCAGCTGAACCAGAGACATCCACGCCAACTGCAGCTATCACGTCGGCGTACGTTCCGGAGAACCTCGCATCATACGATAAACTCTTCGGTCCGTTCTCAGCCCCAACTGAAGCGCCAGAAGATGTTCCTCGCCTGCAAGCATCTCTGTTGAGCGTCCAGTTGTTGGATTCACAGGCTGCCAGCGCTGCCGAGTTGCAGAAGCTTTCAATCGAAGCGACGGAGTACAGCTCCACGAACCCGTTCACGGCTCCAATCACGCGTGCTGAGTACCTGACTGCGCCACATTCCGAGCGCAAGGTGCTGCATCTTACGCTGGACATCAAGGAATCAGGCATCAAGTACACTCCCGGCGACTCCATCGGTATCAAGTGCCCCAATCGTGCGTCTGACGTCGATGCGCTTTTGGCGCGTCTGCAGCTCAATGGAGGCCAAATCGTTTCGATTGAAGCCAGCGCCTCGTCCGCGACCAAAAAAAGCTCGGCGAAATCCTCCTTCACCGATCGCTTCCCGAGTCCTTGCTCTACCCGAGACGTGTTGATGCACTGCGCCGACATTCTCAGCTCCCCCAAGAAGGCGTCGTTGCGTGCGTTGGCCACGTACTGCACGAATGAGGAGGAGCGCGCTCGAATGCTCGTTTTGAGCAGTAAATCCGGCGCAGCCAAGTACAAGGTAAGCGATTTTGCATTGGATCAACATCCTGCACACATTCTCACGATGTCTGTGGACTTTTCTATACTACTCTAGGAATTCATTTCGGACCAACAGCTTAACTTTGTGGAGCTTCTTGAGCTCTTTCCATCGTGCGCTCCATCCCTGGACCATTTCCTCAGCCTCGTGCCGCAGCTAATGCCTCGCTACTACTCGGTCGCGTCGTCGCCTCTGGCCAACGCTGACCAATTGACCATCGCGTTGACGGTCGTTGAAGAATCGGTTGGCCCAAACAGCATCCCACGTCGTGGTCTGTGCTCCAACTGGCTGGACTCGATCAGCCAGCCATTGATTACCTCGGCTTCCAACGCTCCAGTGATCAAGGTGCCGATGTTCTTGTGGCCTACCAGCGATTTCCGCCTTCCGACGACTCAAGAAGCGCCGCTCTTGCTCATTGGACCTGGCACGGGCGTGTCGCCGTTCATGGGCTTTCTGCAGCATCGCTTCCACGAGCGCCAGAGCCTATCGCCAGAGCAGGCCAAGGAGGATATCTACTTGTTCTTTGGCTGTCGCCGCAGAGCGGATGACTGGATCTTCCAGCACCAGATGGAAGCGTTTACCGCCAACGGAACAATCAAGCAGCTCTTCACTGCGTTTTCGCGTGAGCAGGAAGAAAAGTACTACGTGCAGCACGATCTGCGCGCGAACGCTGCGCTTGTTTGCGATGTGATCCAAAAGTCGAACGGGTCCGTCTACGTGTGTGGTGACGGCATGGCCATGGCGCGTGATGTGCAGCAAACGCTGCTCGATATCCTTCAGGAGCATGGCGGTCTCACGAAGGAAGCCGCCGATGCACAATTGGCTGAGCTGACGACCAGCGGTCGATACCTGCGCGATATCTGGTAGTTCTTTGTTCTACCAGAAGCAGTTGGATCACGATTTGTCGGCTCTGCTTAGCTCAATCTCCTCCGTTCATTAGAGTTAGGGGTCAACGCATCTGCTAGTGTTCGCCTCTAAAAAGACCGCAAGAGAGCGATGAGAAATGGTGTCTTCCTCATCAATAGAATTCATTCGATCGCTGCTGCCTGCCTCTATCTACGTTATCTACGCTATCTCCTGTCCTGTCAGTGGCAAGATCTAGTTCCGAAAGCTGGAAACCGTCCGGTGGAAAGTAATAGCGGTGGCTTTGGTTTCCGGCGCCTCCTCTTTCACAAGGCAGCATTCCGCTCCATCTTCAGCACACGAGGATTCATCCAGACTCATTGTTCGGCAGCTTCTTCGCACTTCATCATCATCTTCTGCTTCTTCCTCTTCGTCATCGTTGTTGTCTGCACTCAAATGCACTTCTAGATCATGTAGCAAGCGCTGCGCAACTTCAGGAAGCGAAACGGAAGTCAATGGCGTTCGCAGAGTCTTCAGAGTCTGCTCAATAAGCTGTTCCAGTGCGAGTTTGCGGGATTGCGAGGTCGGGTGTTTCTCATTCCCCACAGGGTCACGGTCGTTATTGCAGCACTGCTGCTGCTGCTGCTTCTCGGGTGTATGGATGGCCGTATCGGGCAGATCCAAAAAGTCCAGAGGACACGCGAGCGAGAGCAATTTGACCACGATATTCCAGTAGATGCGAGGGTTCAGCCGTCGCAAGTCACCCATGGAGAGCATCGTAAGCGATATCTTCTGGGATAGGTTGGTCAACTCTTTCCGGATCACAGGCATGGACAAGTACTCGATCTGCTCCACGTGTACATGCGAGGCCACCGAGTCTTCTTCCGCAGAGTCCACGTATCCGTTGGAAACACCGAGCATGATGCATAATCGCGGCACAAAGCGATGCTGGCACAGCGCACACCGCGTCGTGTAGTCATTGGCATCCGTGAGCGACCAGCCGTCGTGGATTTCCGTGTAGGATAATCGCGCACCACAAGAATCGCAGTCCGCCAGGGCCGTAATGCGGATGCCATGCTGAGGCAAAAGCCCAAAGCGATCGCAAAAGTCCTTGCGTGGACGCATTCTTGAGGCTGTTGTAGCGGAAACGGGGCCCTGAGATCCAACCGATGCGGTTGATTCCGGTGCATTTGTCGCATGGCTGGCTACATTCATCAGTGATTTCACTCCATTCACCCCACGCAACAGCGTCACAGTCATGGGGCGGTGTGCCTGCTTCAAGCACGTCACGATATCTGCGAACGAATTGTGGATGACTACTTGGCCGTTCACGCTCTCTATAATGTCGTGCTCACCGACGCAATGAGTGACGTGAGCTGCTTGATCAACGTCGTTCATCTGGTGTTTGGGGTCGCTCGGGCATTCGTCGGGCGATTGGAATGCGATCACCTCGCATCCCACACTGCCTTCTCGTGGCGCGAGGCAAAGACCGAGATTGCCATAGCTAAACATCACGGTGATGCGCTCCAGCACCACATCCTTCTCCGCATTCAGCACGTGAGCGTCAAAGCGTAAAGACCCCAGTAATGTCGGATCCAACTGCTGCTCGTCGTCCATTTTCACACGCACCAGCAAATCGAACGCACGCTGCACCAGTCCATTCATGACGTAGCACCGAACGAGGCTACTGAAGGGTTTCCAGAAGTACCGATCCTGTGCGAGCGTCTCTAAAGTCACCAGTGGACTGCTGCTGATACATTCCTCAAACACAGCCTTGGCCTCGGTGGCGTGACCGCAGGCAGCCAGCTCATCGATCAGTTCGCAATAGATTTCGCTCGTGGCAGTGGCTTCTTTCCCGAACTTGCTGATGGCCTGCGTGAGTCTCTCGGTCAGACCATTGATCTTGATCTTGCAGGTACAAGCGCTCGTTGTGACAAGCCAGATCGACTGAATGACTGGAGGAGCGCGTGTTGGCGCTATGGGCTCCTTCTGTCGAATTGGTAGTGTGGCTGAACTGTTCTCGAACCGCTGAGTCATCGTGCGGTAAAATGGGGAGCCTGCCTTGAGCCGATCGATGGTTCTGGAACGCTTGAAAGCAGCGGCTTGCGTGAACGAGGTGATGGATGGCAGTAGCTCCGGCTTCTTCTGCAGTGGCGTCGGCATGGACACATTCTTCAGGAAGAGCTGCATCCATTCAATTCCCAGCAGCTCTTTCGACGGATCATGGGCCGAGTTGCTGGACATCAAAGTACCCAGCGATGAGGTCACCACGTCGTTCGAAAGTGTCGGAAAGACGACTTTGCGTGGAGTTCCGAACGCGTTCATGTCAATATCGGGGAATAAAACCGACGCGTACAGATGCGTTTTGCTGTTGCTAGTTGGCGGACTCATGAAGACCGAGCGTTCTTTGTTGTTGGTCGTCATTGCAGAGGATTCTTGTCCCTGTGGAGTGTGCGCTACAAAGGTTTTGTTGCTGACGTTGGCAGCGAGGGATTCGCTGTTCGCGGTTGACAACAGACGTTGATGCACAAACTCCAGCTTCATGGCTTGTTCCTGAGGCAAATTCCCATTCATGTGCTCATTGTGTTGCGCAATAAACGATTGGAAGAGCGCGGTCTGCACTAGATCATGGTAGAAGGCCTACAACACACACAGGTGAGATACCCACAACCAATCATCATCGAATGCAGCAGCAAGTACTCACGCGTTCGCATGCCGGTTTCCGCTCTACAAAGCGGCCGACTTCCAGTTGGGTCTGATCGCCGGCGTGTGTGATGCAAACAGGGTAGTCCTGCAACAATTCGGTCGTGATCTCCAGAAACAGCTTCATCATCTTCTTGTACAGCATGCTCTGGCGAACGAAGAGTCCCATCTTCGGGGTGATCACAGGCATACTGCTCATATTGGAGCTTCCGCATCCTTCGAGCAGCGACCACTTCTGCAGCTGCACACGGCGGTCCCAGAGCGTCTCGTGGCACTCCTTGCGCAGCGCAGTCTGATCTGGCAGCCGAATGTTCGCCATCTGCATGAGCACACGTAGCGCTGCACTGGGGAGCACTGGAAGCGCCAAGTCCGCTTGATCCAGCATAAATTTGCCTCCAACGAACTGCAGCTTGACAACGTTTGACGGGATGTGCGTTCCTTCGAGTTGACTCACGTTTGCGCCAGCGATGAACGGAACAGGAGCTTCAAGCAACGTACTGAGATCGAGCGCATCGGGGATCGTAGGAATGATCACGTGCAACCACGTGAACGGAAAGATCAGGCTCTTGATGGTCTCCACGATCGCTGTGATCTGTACGGCGTCATTCCCAACAATCAGAATGCGATGTTCCAGCAGGACGTGGTGGTAGAGCTGCACGAGAACGCGCGGATCGACGGCCATGAAGGCGTACGTCATCAACTCCGGGTCCATTTCAAACGGGAATTCGTGCAGATGCGGTCGCTCCAGTACAATATCGACGTCTGCGATCTGCAACTGCACGGCCAGGCCACGATGTGGCACCGGCACCTCGTGGAAGATATTGCAGAGCGCTTTCTCCACTCCATGGAAGGCCGGTTCGCTCTGGTTGGCGTACGTTTGGTGCACGCCGAGCAGGAAAAGCCGCTCCAGGTAGCGCAATAATGCCGTATAGAAGGGTCTTTTGCTGAGCAAGCAGATCGCTTTGCCCTGCGTCTTGAGCGCATCGCCTCTGTCGCTGCAATCGGCGTCTGCTGTGGTCTCGTGGAAGCAAATTGAGGCGCCGTACAGGTGATCACCGTTCGCATCAGTGAGCGCAAACAGATTGTGCACGGGCGGAGGTGAGAGCAGTGCAGTTTCATCACAATCTGCGCCGAACTGAGGCGGGAACATGAACTACAGACGCGAGCGTAAGCGAGAGCACAACTTGCAAGAAAGACGGCGCTTGTCCGCACGTACCATGGCCACGCTCTCGCAAAACTCACGCTCGTCGTCCGATCCGCGAGGATACGCAAACGTCATCTCGGCTATCGATGAAGAGCAGAGAACGTAGATTAGCACAATGCACAGACAGGAGTAAAGCCAACTAGTTAGGACCCCACCATCCTGCTGCTGCGGCTTGACCGCGACCACGAAGAACTCGACCACGCGCTCCATCGTTACTGAGTGCGGTGTTTCGGGCCTGAAGTCGAGTGTCGTGCGGTCTTTTCTATCGGCACGCCAAAATAAAACTTCGAAACGGCTGAGAACGGACAACTTCGCATTGATTGTGCTGTCTTGGAGCCCACGATGACCACGTTGGAGCAGCAGCTGCATGAGTTCGCACTTCTTACCACGACTGACAAAGGCGACGTTGAGCTCTTGTGTCAGCGGCGACTGAGTCTTCAGCATTCCATTAACGACTCGAAATGTCCACTAGAGTGGCTGCAAACGTTCGTCTCGACATGGAGAGGCTGGTTGACGACGCTCAAACACAGTGGTTCGCCAGTCATAATGGAGTCAACTTGGTCCGTTCTGGTTTGTGAGGAATGGCTCCAACTTGCGCAGGCGCTACAGAGCATGGCGCGGTTCCAAGAGACGCGATCAGCGCTGCATCAGTGTCTGGTATTGTCTCGAGATGCAGGTGCTGCTGCTGCTAATCAACATGATGACGGAAACGATCACAATGCTCTTCTAACCATAATAAGCGAAGCCAAACAGGCGCTTCTGGATTGCATTCAGCTTCAAGACGCGTTGGGCGAGTGCTCGTCGCTCGTAGTGACTCGGACTCACGCACCACCGGAAATTCTGACGCACGCGCTCAAACAGATCGACTCCATGTTGCCCAAGCTACCTTTTGCCATCACCATCATGAGCATTAAGGTCGACACCCTGATGCAGATGCAGCAATACAAGCCAGTCGTGAACACCCTGTCAGCGTGCTCTTTCACCCACTTGGACGCTGGGCTAACGCTAGCATACGCTCGTGCGCTTGAAATCACTGGGTTCTCCACCAGATCAATGGACGCTGCACAAAGCTTTCTGGCATTCGAAGCAGAGCATGGCCCCAGGGACCCCTCTGAGCGAGTAAGTGAGAGTACTCTGCGTTCAATTCGTCTGCACTGTGCGCGTCTCGGCCGGCTTCTCGACTGTAAACGCCAAGCTGACACGCTTTTCCGCGACGCGCAGTACGATTCGGCAGAGCGTTGTATTGCTGAGTGCCTCGAGCTGGCCAACCCACTGAGCCACAAAGAGATCGCTGGACTTCTTTTGGATCGTTTCAACGTGCGAGTCGCGTGTGATCAGCTGACTGCTGCGATTCAGGACCTTCGAGAGAGTTGGCGCCATGATCCTTCCAACCACCTGACCAAGCTGCGTCTTCAGACACTGGAGATGCAAGTCGAGACCGAGCGTCTTCAGGCTCAATTAGCCAAACGCTGATACTTACGCTTTGGATTGTTGAATGGTTGAGTCTATTTCGTGCTTCTCGAGATCTCGCTCTATTGCGCTTTCGGCTTTAGCTTGACCTTGTCGTCCTCTCCTATCTCTGCCTCGACACGTGCTCGCTCCAGCATCTCAGTCGACGCCGCTTCCGAATCTATGCCCTGGGGACGCAGAGCTGTGATGTAGGCCTGGTTGGCCTCGTTGCCCTCACACAGGTTGCGCAGTGCGACCAGCGACCATTCTCGGATCAGCGGGTTCGCGTCATCAATATTGCAATGGTTCAGGAAAAGCGGGAGATAGCCTTCATCACGCACAAGATCCTGGTGTTCGGAGTGGCGGTAGCACATGTTGCCCAGCACGCGGATCATTCCCGAGCGGTAGCCGAATGGTTCCTGCGTTTCCTCTTGCGAGGCAGTCGCATTCGTGGCAGTTCGCATTGGATTCCCCGATCGACGAAGTTCCCAGACGCGCTGTAGTTCCTTCAGTAGCGACAGTAGAAGAACTGGAGCGACAGGATCGCGAAGCAGCTGGGCGTCCAGCGTCAGTTCACCCATGCAATCCAGCAGCATGAGCTTGGCGTCATGCTCCAAGGCGATCCACACGGCCTTGCGTTCGGGCTCAGCTTCCTCGGGACGGTCTTCGTCGTCTTCTGTAATCACATACGACCACGTTGTCTGAAGAAACAGAAGCGTCTGTGATGATACTCGTTCATCAACGGCCGCAGTCGAGTCGCCAGGACGTCCGGATGTGATCCACATCGTGAACATGCGCAGCACAATCAACTGTTCCGGCGTGACGCGGGACCACAGGCGGCTGAGCATGTGCGCACTCACGGCATTGTACAGGTCTTTGGAATGGCCAGCCTGAAACAGCAACCGGAACAAGAGGCAGATCCATTCGAACGCCGGGTCCTGATCGTCAATCTCTTGGATGACGATCGTAGAACCAGCTTGAGGCTTGATCAAGCATCTCTGGAGTAGAGTAATGACCAGGTTTCGCGCACAGACCTGCAGGCAACGGTGCATGAACGACAACTACACCACGTAGGAAGAACAGACACTGTTTACTTACGAGCTCTACGCGTCGAGCTGCGGCTTCTTCTGTCGATCCATTGACAGAGTTCAGCAGTAGCGCTGCAGCAAATGCGACGACCTTTCGATGCTCTTGACATTCCACTAAAAGTTTCTACAAAGATAAAGCCACATGAGTAATGAAAGAAATATTCCCATTGAGCTGCTGCACGTACTTGCATGTCTTCAACGCTGAACGTTTCCCACACGAGCGCTTGATTGGACTCATTTGCGGTGCAGAAGTTGACGCAGAATTGCAACGCTACTTGGGACAGCAACACGATCGAGCTAATGAAAGCATTAATCACTGAGACGAAGGACTCTTCAACTGGAAGGCACAGCCTCATCCTCACCTCTTTAACTCTTCGTCTTCCACGTCAATCCATTGGCAGCAGTTGACGCAAATGGCGCGCACCTGTGCAACGTCATTCATATCGGCTATTACCTACCAGCGCCTCAGTGACGACTCAGAGACCATGAAGAACGCACCAGCGGCAGCAGGCCGGCGCTTCGGCACGCGATCTGATTGGTCTCACAAGAGACACATGCGTTGCGCAGGAACCGAAACACAGACGTAGCCAGTTGCACGTGATCGCGGACAATGGCAGCATCGCGAACCTGGCACTCCATGACAACCATGTCGCCTGGCTCCTGCATATTGGCATTTGCACGGTTGACCTGGAACGTGTACCCAATGCCGTCTTCATCATCGTCCTCTCCACCGTCGCTTGGCTGCTGGTTCAAGCTAGCAGTGGTCGTGAGGTTCTCCCGCAACGCATCGAGGCAGCTGCCTAGGGTCGTCTCTGCCTGCTTCCACAGATCGCTCGCAGCGTCGTTCAGCGTCTGTCTGCAGCCACAAAGCACAAACCAATACAGAGAGGTGAGTGATGCTCACTGGACGATGGATGCGCCCACAAAGCGACGGACCTCTGCGTCTCGCTGCGGCAGGCGTTGGCCAGCGCTTCCCAGTCCATTGGCGCCGTCGTATTGCGGATGCCTGGAATTAAACCTCATTTGACACACCGACATGACAGAAAAACCTTGGTGATGGTGAGTGTTGGTTGCAACAGTGACGGATCCATTTTCTTATTTTAGGAGGCGGGTACAGCCGTTATTCTAGGAACTGCATATTCAACAGTCAACGTCATCCGCACGTCGTTTGAAGCGTGTCTGTTTGCAACTATCAGGGGTGGGGCTTCCCATTCCAAGCGTTTCATTGGCTGATCAAACGCTGTGCACCCCTATTCATCTACATTCCCTAGTCTCACATGCCTCTGAGAGCCAATCAGAAGTGCGGAATCCACTCGTGCGCGACCTATACTTAACTCAAGTGTAGCATCAACGACCCCTTTGGATTTTTGAACGAGGGGGTCGGACGCTGGTATACAAAAACTCAGATGTCGGGCGCCCACACGAGTGGACCGAGAGACACGTACTGCACGGAAGAAGAAAAACGAAGGAAAGGGGCAAGCAGATGGGAGGCGGCCGGGTGGAGGGAGGGGGGACATCGCCTCTCCTGCGCACTGTCTCTCCTCCTCTCTGTGGAAATCTATGGAGTAGGGGGTGGCCTCCTCCCACCCCTCCCTCACGCATCATCATCTCTCCTGGTTGCAAACCCCTCTTCCAAACCACTTGGGGTTTGTATACCGCGGCGGTGAGAAAACGCAGCGAGGCAGTCCAGTGGACGACGCCACACTTGCCCCCCCTTTTCATTTCCAGTTTTCCGCTCAAGCCCCCAAGCACAGAAGCAGCAGACAGCCAAGAACAGCAGCCATGGCCCGTACCAAGCAGACTGCCCGCAAGTCCACCGGTGGCAAGGCCCCCCGCAAGCAGCTCGCCACCAAGGCCGCGCGCAAGTCCGCGCCTACCGCAGGCGGCGTGAAGAAGCCCCACCGTTACCGCCCGGGCACGGTCGCTCTGCGTGAGATCCGCAAGTACCAGAAGTCGACTGATCTGCTGATTCGCAAGCTGCCCTTCCAGCGCCTGGTGCGCGAGATCGCGCAGGACTACAAGACCGATCTGCGCTTCCAGAGCACGGCCATCCTTGCGCTGCAGGAGGCCTCGGAGGCCTACCTTGTGGGTCTGTTCGAGGACACCAACCTGTGCGCCATCCACGCCAAGCGGGTGACCATCATGCCCAAGGACATCCAGCTCGCTCGTCGCATCCGTGGCGAACGAACATAAGTAGCCAGTGCCTTCCATTTCAACTCTATCCCATTTAAATATTGCCTTTCTGAGTGAAATTTTCTGCATTTGTCTTTGAGTGTTGCTTCCGTTAGGAATAATAGAGGTTCAAGCACGACTGTGTGATGTGTGGGCCGCGTGGCTCTGCGCACATCGAAGGCCTGGATCAGAATCCTCAAGGAAAGAGAGAGATTAAAAGGGCGATTGTGAATGCGCAATGAACAGATTACGCCTCGTTGTTGCTGAGCTTATCAATGAGCACTTGCTGTTCATCAGCGATTTTGGTCAGCGACTGGAACTGGAGATTGTATCTGCAAGGACATCCACCCACAACAACACAGCAGCATCAGCGTTACAACGCATTGTTGACTGACTCTTCTCAATGCGCAACGGTAGAATCCAGACCGTTCCAGCTCCGTTTGCTTCTCCTTGATCAGCAGCTCCAGCATCAGCTTCTGCCGATTGCGGTTGTCGATCTCACTGTCTACTCGGTTTCGCTGTCCAATCGCCTATTGCCACGAATATACAGCCAACAAGCTCATTAGTGGGATGAGAAGAGAACCAGAACCAGAACCACCAGAGATCCTCAAGCGCTCAAGTGGCACACCTTTAGCTTCTCTCGCTCGATGCGCTTGGCCTGACCTTCCAGAATCTCCAGCACTCCCTTGATGATCTCATGGAACTCTTCTAGCTCTAGATGCACACAGGAACCAGTCAGCACCAAAGCATTTCATCCGCAGCTCAATACGGAGTCGCGTACTGGTGGAAAACTGGTTGCTCTCCTGCTCCAGATCCTGTGTGTGCGCAATGTTCTCCTTCTCCAGCACGCGCACGCGGTAGTCGTCATCGAACGAGATGCGCGGCAGCTGGTTGTCGCCTCGACTCATGCTGCTCCTTCCGTGGGCGAATGCTTGCGACTCTTCATCCGGAGACCCCTCCGAAATACGATATACCTGCGCTAGCGAATGAAGCCGTTACCCCCATCATGATCAGATCGCCTCTTTTCTACCCCATTCAAGCAAGTGTCAACTCCAAATAATAATGTGCACCACACTATATTGTGCCATGAAGCGAATACTGACTGCGTATTGCGCCAGACCCCAAGGAAAGCGATGAACACGAACGTCAAGCGGCTGCGCAAGGAGCTGCAGGAGCTCAAGAAGAGCCCGGAGGAGGACATGGTGCTGTATCCGGAGGAGGACACCATCATGCGCTGGAAGGCTTTCATCCGCGGCCCCAAGGACACGCCCTTTGAGGACGGCGTGTTCGAACTGGCCATCCTCACGACGCCACTGTACCCCATGGAGCCGCCCAAGATGAAGTTTTTGACCAAGATCTTCCACCCCAATGTGCATTTCAAGGTATTGTAAGCGGTGATTGGCTTTGATCAATCAAATGCAATACTGAATTGGACTATGTGTTGAGCAGGATGGCAGCATTTGCCTGGATATCCTGAAGAGGGAGTGGTCTCCTGCGTGGACGCTGCGAGTACGATGACGGAAAAGCCCACACTCATCAAACCATGTCTAACCATTTGCTCTCATTGTCGTAGGCTGCGTGTCTGGCTGTCATTTCGCTGCTATCGGATCCGGCAGCAGATTCGCCTTTAAACTGTGACGCGGGTAAGCTGAGCCATTGATACCGACCATGATCTCATTCTGAACCTGCCCTGACGCCATCTTTCCAGGAAATATGATCCGAGCGGGGGATATGCTCGCCTACAACACAATGGCCACCATGTACACGGAGGAGTTCAGCATGAAGGAGCTCCCAAAAGATCCCTTCTAATCCTTCAAGACTAATCACCCGTTTGGGCAAGACAAATGGAAGAACACGTCGCGTTTAAATCTGCGTTAGCCTTAGTCGCTATTGTTTTCGCTAGAAGTTCCTGGCTCTTGATCGGCAGAGTCTCCATTTACCAGTTCAACTGTCGCCATTTTTTCTCCCTCGACATCGACTTCTTCGACGCTTTCAATCTCAACGCTTTCAGCTTGAGCTGGTTCCGCTGATGTCTGCGCTTGAGGTCGGACTGCTAAATCCCCATAATACGCAGTCATGACTTTCAGTTGGTCATTCAAGAAAATCTGCTCGCATTCCACTGTCTCATTGGGAGAAAGTGCTGCCAGTGCACTCGCAGGTGTGGTTTTCGGAAGGTAGTAGACCACATTCGGGGTCACCTGTCGTGCCTTTTCGAAGAGATCCACTCCAGAGACGCCTTTGATCAGCATGTCTTCGAGCGAAAACTCGTTGCGGCTGTAGTTGTTGCCTCCCCACGGAGGCGAGAGAAACACCACGTCGGCTTTCAGACTGGGAAGCAGCTCCACCGAGTTCCCGACAATAAACTCGATCTTGTCGGCCACGCCGTAGATTGCAGCGTTATGTTTGGCCATGCGGATTTTCTCAGGATCGATATCGATCGCGATTACTTGGCGGCAGGTCATGGCCAGCTGAATGACGTTCCCGCCACAACCAGCGAACGGATCCACCACAACATCGCACCGACACCGCTCGGCGATATACTCTGCGATGGCTTGTGGCGTGACCGAGTACCAGCTCTCGTGATCCAGTTGGATTCCTTCTTCGTACTTGTAGAATAGCGTCGTCCGCTGTCTCCAGAACTTCCACACATCGGCAGGAACTACAAACACAGCAAATTAATTCGCTTTATCATTTACTGACCATCGAAATTCACACAGCTCAGTACAAACCTGGGCACTTGAATTTCTTCTTCTTTGGCACGATCTCAGCGCTTTTGGGCTCCTCCACTGGCTTGGGTGGCAGCTCAGTCTCAACGACCGTCACGCTCTCCACCACGCGATCGGCGATCTCGCCATCGGAATCGTACTTGACATGAAACTTATCCATCACTTTGGTGATGACTTTCGGTGCTTCTGCGGTATCGTTGCTTTCATTCTCCACCTGCTCAATCTGCGCTTCAGAGACTGTCGGGATCGTATCCGAAGCCTGCGAATCCACTGCTGGTGACCGCTCAGGTGGAGAATTCTCGCGATTCCGCTTGCGAGGCTGCTGCCTGGAGCTACCAAAGCTCATAGGCAGCGCTCCATCCATGCCTGCAGCTGCCATTTCCTGCTGCAATTGTAGTTGCGCTTCTTCGAAGAGACTTTCATCGCGATCGTCCTCCTGCTGCTGGCGCTTGCGCTTTTTCTGCTTCTTCTGCTTCTGCAACAGCAGTAAACGTCATGCGAAAATAAGAGCCACCACTCACCAGTCTAGATCACGCATCAGCACCGGTCAGAGCCTCGTTCCACCCGCACCTGAGTGCCATTCGCACTGCGCAGATGCACCTGCGCTTCCACCAGCGCCATTCGGCTTTAGTGGAGGGAAGTTTACCCAATTAGGGTTTTACGAATCACGGAGTAAAACCCACCACTTTCAGAAATATGGAAAAACACACAGATCCTGAGCAAGACCATCATTCCGACTTTCTCTTGAAGCCCCAGAATGCGCGCGTGGACGTTGCTGCTGTTGAGTGTGGCTCTGGTTCATGCGCTTCCTGCGCCTTCGGAAGACGCAGCTGCGCCGAATTCGGCCACAAGCGATGAAGATGATGGACATCCTTCCGATACGTGGAGAGTCATGACGCGAGATGGAACACTGCGGCCGTGGCCGAAGGATTGCATCTGCGCACTCGACGAGCTCACTGTGCACATGCAACTGCAGATTCCGTTCCGGAAACGAGTACGGCGAAAGAACGTTGGCCATTATCAATTGAATGAAGATGAAGGCTTGAAACTGGAGCTTGTGCAGCAGCATGATGATGGCGATGTTGTTGTGGCATCGACGTTACTTGATACGCAAGATCGAGGCCAAAACGAGGCATTGCTTGGTGTGATGCAAACTGGAGATTATCACGAAGCAGATGCAGATGCTAATGATACTCTTGAGTGCGCATTCGACCAAGATATTTGCGAGCCAAAGCTGATCGGGATCAAGTTACCTGATATTGTGTCCGACAACGAATCGTTTGGAATGAATCACACGCTCGAGTTGCAGTTTGAGCACGCAACAAATCAGCCAAACGTCTCGGCAAAGCACGAAATTGACCGGTTTTTTATTTTCGGCACATACATTGGCGATGAACTGGCAGCGAAATGGAGCGATGACGGTCAGATTTTGAGTGTTCGAGTGCTCGAGTTTGACACGAAGAGAGTGAAGCCATTGCGAGAATTCATGGAAGAACTCGTTCATACTTCCTTGCGTTCAAGCGAAAGCGTTTTACTTGGTCAAGAAACGAAGACATCCTTTGTACTGCTGCCTTTTGAAGGAAAAGCTCGATACCGTATTGAGCCAGCCGGGCAGTTTTATATCAAGGCATCGATGACAAAATATTCATACCGCAGTCAGATTGTGTATTCTCCAAGTTTCTGTGTACAGTCATGCCATGAGTCTACTGTGGTTCTTCATTCCTCGACTATTGCATACGATCACTCCGTAGCACGTATGACTGAACCAAGTTTTTTCATGGATGGTGTCATATCTCACGCTGGACAAGAGGCTTTTATCCTCCCACATGCATATATCCATATGGAAAGGCTAGGATCTTGGAGCATGAATTTTTGGCTATTTACCACAGAAAAGCCAACAGGAAAATTTCGTACACTATTTTTCAACGGTGATGGAAATGGTGAACATCGTACCCCCTCGGTCTGGTGGCATCCCGATGAGTCGCGGTTTGTATTACGAGCAAGTATGTCGACAAACATGGATCATGGCATGACTAATAAGCAAGAAATTCCACTTCGTGAATGGGTGCATTTGAGCTTCAATTTTCACAACTGCTCTACCGGAAATAACATAAGTTCAGCCGAAATTATCGATGGCTGTGTAGATCTGGCGAGACACAAGAATCCATGGTTTTATGCCATTGAGTTTTTTGTAAATGGTGTCTTGGACCAAGAAGTGCTTTTCTATGAGCCCGTGCTTTCAAATGCGGGCCCACTACACGTTGGTAAAGGCCCTTGGACGGATGGAATGAAAGGATTTATCAGCAATCTACGCTTGTACCCAGTGCCAATCAATATCGACGAGCATCGTCAACGTTATGTGCAAGAACGAGATTTTCATATGAACTATGATGGAGAAATGGATGACGAAGTTTACGAAGTGTCGATGGCTCATGCAGCGAAACGACATGCGACTCAAATTTCGTTTTTAGTGCAGAGTTTCGTACCAGAGAAGAGCACTCGGTTGAATCATATTCCTACTTCTGCAGAATACACATCAGTTGCTGGCGCTGGCGACAGCTTTGATACCCTTCGACTGAATTTATATGAAAGCGCAACAAAATCATTGAGAGCTTGTGACCGTAACGGATGGGACACGCTTAAGGAAGCTGCCGAGCTTGGTCACCCACAAGCTCTATACGACACGGGTGTTGCTCATCTTCACGGATATTACAAGTTTCCAGCCGAATGCTTCGAGCACAGTGAATTGCGCGTTTCACTGGATTTTTCAAGTGCAAAAGAAGAGCTGGAACGCGCTTTTCGCGGCGGAATATGGGCTGCAGGGCTGCCTTTGACCTTGCTTGATTGTGTCCTTTCGACTCGATCAGGAAATCAAGATCGAACCGAATCCGGATTCAGCAATGGCTTACTCTATCTCGCTGCTGCGTCTGGTAGTAAAAGTGCTTACGCCATTCTCGGGTATCGACATAGCAACTACAGTCCTATCCGTCATGATCTTGTCGCCTATTACTATTCTCATGCCGCAGCGCATTCTTCTGCTGCGTACCATGAGCATGGAAAACAGCCGTTACATGCAATGGATCGCCTGTACGATGGATTCAAAGAAGACATTACAAAAGGCCAGCACGGTGACGACGATGAATTAATACAATTCCAGAAGATGCGCGCGGATAAAGAAGGTGATGTTACAGCCATGGCTGCCATGGGAGATTTGTACTATTGGGGTGGACGTGGAATCGCACGTGACCATTCTAAGGCGTATCACTATTTCAATCGCGCTGCTAAAGCAGGTCATGCAACCTCACAATCGGCTCTGGCAGGGATGCTGCTGAAAGGAGAAGGCACCGCGCAAGACAATGCTTCTGCAATTATGTGGTATACAAAAGCAGCCAAAGAGAACCATACACGTGCATTGAATGGTCTCGGTTTCATTCATTTTTATGGTAGTGGGGGATTGCCGGAGAACAAGACACTTGCTCTTCAGTATTTTGAGCGCGCTGCGAGTAACAATCAAGATGGCGACAGCGTATTCAACGCCGGCTACTGCCACGAGAATGGTCTAGGCACCGTTGTAAACGTATCGAGAGCAATGAGTTACTACGATGTGGCGGCGCGTGAATTCGGCCATTTTGATGCGGTTTATGAAATGGGGAAAATCTGGATTCATGGGATCGATGGAATTATGGAGCGCAACAGTCCAAATGCTTTACCGTACTTGAAGGCAGCAAGTGAGGCTGGTCCATGGGCTGCAAATATGCGGAGTGCATTCGATCGATTCCTCGCCAACGACTTTGAGCGAGCTGCTGTATTGTATCATGAAGCAGAATTGTACGGGTATCGTCTCGCAACTAGCAATCTGGCTTATTTGTATGACCAGAAGTTACTGGATCCAGGCAAACTGGAGAGTGAACAGCGAGCCTTCAAGTATTTAATGCAAACGAGTTGTGATAGCAATGACAAGGAAGTACTGGTGCGCATCGGTGATTACCATTTTTACGGGTTGTCCGGTTTACAGCCAGATTTGCTTCAAGCTATGAAGTGGTACAGCCGAGCCAGTCTGAACGGGGTCGAAGCTGGCGCTTTTAATGTCGGATATATGCATGAATACGGCCTCGGTGTGTCTGTAAACCTTGAACGAGCTGAAAAATATTATCGCCGGGCTTTGGAACTGGCACCAGGATCCCCTGAAGTGTTTGTGGTCGTCCACTTGACACTTGCGAGACTGAAATTGCGCTCATGGCTGCTCCATACGCTGTTCGAAGGAATCATATTTCATGCCAATGATGCCCGTATGCATCTACCAGACGGAAATTCAACAATGTCGGATCTTGTCAGCACGACTAGTTTACAAAACGCATTCCAGTCATCGTCAGTGTGGATGGCAACTCTTATCGCTTTAGGCAGTTGGTTCTGGTGGACTCGAAGCAGAAGATAGAGCGCTTTAGAGACAAATACGAAGAAAGCAACGATAGAAGATACAAAATTCACGTCCTTTTATTTTCATACACGTTCTGATCGCAAGAGATCTACGAAGATACCCATGTCCTCACATTCTCTTTTGTATGCATTGAAGGGGATACAAACTCAACCCACGCACACGACCGACTACACCACATTTCTACCATTATGAAATTGAAACGGTGCGCAGAAAAACGAGCTTTTACTTGGATCCGAGCGAAAACCACGAGTTAAGCTTGGCCTTCAAGTCGACGGCTTCTTCCTTGCCACCGTCGTCTTCATCGTCATCCTCTTCGATGACGAGGTCACTCACAGCTCCAAGGTAACGCTCTTCGAAAGAGCCAATGCCAGGCACAATAAATCCGTCCTTGTCACGGCTCGCATCAAAAGAGGCCGTCACGAGGCGCGCATCACCAAAAGACTGCACACATAAATCAGCATTAGCTCATGCCATACAGCAACAGACCCATCGCGAGTAAAATGTTCAAACTAACATGGCAAAACTTATCAGCAGCTTCTGGGCAAGTGACCAAGGTGACAACAGTGATCTTCTCTTCTTCCACGCCTTCTTGTTTCAGCATCTACATTCAGACTCCCTTCAGTCAGGTATATCCATAGAAGTGCATGGAGAACTAGGCGGCCGCACATGAATGATCTTGCTGACTTGCTCGATAGCCGCAAATTCAGGACACAACAGCATGATGTCATGGCCATCCAAGCCTTCCGGAAGCGACGCCTTGACAATCTGGACGAGAATTCAATAGCTAAGAGCAAGCTCAACAGGAAGCAGATCCATATAATCAAGTCTACCTTGATGTCGCCCTTGGGCGTCGTCCCCACAATGATATCGCCTAGTGGAGCCTCGAAAGGAAGAGCGCCATGCAAAACCGTCTGTAGTCTTTTGACAAAACACACGGTCGTGGTTAAATTATGGAAGCGACCTACACAGACAACTCCACAGGATATCCTCACCCTTTCTGGACATCGACTTGAGTGGCGACGCTGATTCCGCAGACTTTAACATCGTCTTCGAACACGACGCCTTCGGCCTTGTGGCCACGAGGGGTAGTCACCACAGCCTGAGCGAGCACACGTTACTCAATGAGCTTCACAGACAAGCGGCAAAGCCACCGTTTCGATCGCGTACCTCTTCGTCGTTTGGCAATTCAGTCAACGCCAAGTCCACAGTAGCGCGCAGGACCGCGTTCGCATCATGAACGAAACGAGGGCCTGAATGGATAATAATGAAGTAGTAAGACACACACGTAGCAGCAGACATATTGATCAAGTGCTGAGCGTACCGTTGTTGGCATGGTCGCGGATCTTGGTCATACCCAATTGGATCAGCTCGCTCTCCAGATCCAGCACCACCACGTTCTCATGCTATCAACAGAGCACGCACGTGAGTCCAAGTCTAAGTGCGAACAAGACATTCAGTGTCCACGATACCTTCGCCTTCCACAGCTCCAGACGCACGCCGCGACCAAGCGCTTCGCTGCATGAGACCACCACAACGCAACGTCGTGCACGTCGTCAGATCGTCTCTTCCTTACAAGCCACAGGAACCCAAGCAGCTCACCCGCTGGCGTAGACGCGCTGCTCCGCCGAGGCAGTGGAGAGCGTGGCGGAGGCGCTGGCGAGCGCCAGACCCACGGCCGCACGGCTTCGCACGAATCGCTGCAGCATTCTCAATTCCCAATTCGATCGACTAAATGAGATCTCGTAACGAACCTACACTTGTACCCCCTTCGCGCCACCGACTGCCGCTGAACTCTCGGTTCGATTAACCGGACCAGACGAGGGGTACAATAATCTACAGTCACAGATCCAAAACGACTGTATCGTGGTTCACCTCAATAGTGCGCCCTTTATTGTACCCCCTGGTCCGAAAGGACACATGCAAGATGCTGCAGCGCATGGTCAAGCAGGTCACGACGGCTGCGGCGCGTCCGCCTCGGAGGCGAGCGGACAGCAGCAGCTCCAGCGTGGCGTCTGCGCAGGACACGAGGCGGCGCAGGTCGCGGCCAGAGAGCGACGCATCGTCGTCCGCTGCTTCGTCAGCTGTCCGCAAGCCCAAGAGCAAACCCAAGAGCAAGACGCAGGCGGTGCGCACGCCCTTACTAGATCCACGCGTGATCGACGAAGTGTATCGAGCGTTGCATGGAGAAGGAGAGCGAAGGCGAGCGCGACAGCAAGTGCTGCAGCTCTTCGCAGCGTACGATCGCGATGACAACCAGGTCATTCCGGCCGCGTCCTTCATCAAGTGTATCAAGAAGTGCGGTGTGCGGTTCAAGAACAGCGCCGACTACGACCACCTGGTCCTGTGCTTTCGAGATCCTAGTGCTCAGAATGATGATGACGAAGAAGCGCTTGTTGCGTATCCAGCGTTCGTGGAGTTTGCCTGCAACGTTCGCGACTCGGAAGCGCTGAGTGAGATCGCGCTCAAGCTGCGCAAGCGCATCGACAGGTTCGAGGAGGAGAATCCACGCGACTCGCCCGCACCCATTCTGGCGGCGCTCAAGAAGCTGGACAAAGCCCAGCGCAGCTGGATCCCACCCAAGCGGTTCGCTGAGTTTCTGCTCGACAGCGACCGACCGCCGCTCAAGCTGAAGAGAACCGAAGTCGAGATGATCGTGGAGCGGTTTGAGTACGAGTTTGACGCGAGTAGTAACGACGAAGACGAAGCCAAGAGCACGGGAGTGGATTATACCCAGTTTGTGCAATGGCTGCAGCCGATGCAGCACATTAACGCCAAGGAGCTGCACGCTCAAGTGAAGCAGCTGATCACTACTGCAACCACACGCAATGGCTGGGATCTGGACGAGCTCTTCGACGCGATGGACGACGATGGAAATGGAGAGATCAGTCGCAAAGAATTCAAGCAGGCGCTTCGTGAGATGGGGCTGCCGATCACAGATGCACAGATGGAGCGCCTTGTGAGTGAGTACGACGTGGATGGAGACGGACGAATCCAGTATCGAGAGTTTACTTCGTTCTTCGACTCCAAAGACGAAAAGAAGACGACGAAGAAGAAAGCTGCTGCTAAGACCAAGCACCAGAGCAGCACAAGTGATCAAGGGAGCACGGACGTCAGAGCGAAGCGCAAACAGGCTACCAGACAGAAGAACACAGTGCGGAATACCTTCAGTTGGGGCATCACCAAGGCGTTCGCGAGAAAGAATGCAGCCAAAGACCAAGCGAGCAACAAGAAGACGCCAACGTCGTCCAAGCGACCTGCATTAACGTCATCAGACGAAGATGACAGCGAATCGCAGAATCGACGAAAAGGAGCGAATACACAGAAGAAGAAACAACCGAAAGACTCGAATAGCGACTCGACATCTAGCCAAGGAGAAGGCAAGAAAGCGCACACAAAGAAAGCGAAAGCCAATTCAAAGAAACAGACGTCAAGCTCTGAAGACGATTCAGTAAAAGACCAAAGACCCGGGAAGAAAAGCAAGCGACCCAAGCGTCAGCAGAACAACACTTCGTCGCCCGACGATTCATCAACTGAGCCACAGCGTCAAGCTCCCTCACGCAAGAAAAAAGTATCCGTGACAACTGACGAGGAGCAAAAAGGTGGAGAATCGACCGCGACAACGGCTACAGAGGCAACGAAGCGAGCTGCGCACCGTAGTAAACGACAAGCGAGTACTTCCCCCAGAAAGAAATCCGACCGCAAGCTTTCTACAGTATCCAACAATAATAGGGAACGTCCGCGTACTCCTTCGTCACGTTCACATGCTCGGCGGCGGTCCCAGTCACAGTCACGGTCCAATCGAAGACAATCAGCTGCGAGTATTCGAAAGAGCCGACATCGATCTAATAATACAAGCCACAGAGCGCGATTGCATTGGGCTGGTAAGAGACGTGGAAAGCACCGCGAGGAGACATTTGACTCCACTTCTTCGGCCGGATCGGACCAGCACGGACGTCAAGATGATTCTTCTTCGTCTGGTATTGATGTTGATCAAGTGCGGCAGATCAAGCAGCAGCGCAATCCGAACCATGAAGGTTGGAGCGACTCCGGTGAAGAGCAGAATAATGCCGATCTGGAGTACGAAAAGCACCTGAAACGATCGCTGCGGCGTGCGTTTGACTTTTTCGACCTGGACCGAAGCGAAATGATCGAAAAGCGCGAATTGAACACTGTACTACGCGCTCTCGGTCACGAGTTCACACACGAGGAGCTGGATGCCGAGATGGCTCAAGCCGATCTGGACAACAACGGACATCTCGACTTTGAGGAGTTTGTGAAGTTTGTCAAACGGCAGCTCGCACAGAAGGCGTTCTTACTCTCCAAACGCCGCGAAATGGAGATCCGCCAGTCCTTCCAATCGCTCGATTCCGACAAGAACGGCGTACTGGATGAGAAAGAGTTCGAGTACCTTGTCTACAAAGTCTTGCAAGTCGAGCTCTCGGTCGAAGAGCTGGATGCGCTGCTGGATTTTGTCGATGGCAACGGCGACGGAACAATCAGTGAAGAGGAGTTCATCACCTTCATGAAAGTGATGGAAGAGTTTTACAAGCATGGCGGCGGCACAAAAAAGCAGGCGCGTTTCCTAGTGTCTCTCGATGGGACGTCCAAACTCGCGTGCGCGGCGATGAAGAAGCTTGTCCGCGGAGCGCCCATGGACTTGGACCGGAGTCTGCTCGCGTTCTTTGGGATCCCTACGAACTACCGGCCTGCGATTTCATCAGCTGCAACGTGCCGATTGCTACAAAGCAATACGATCGAGCACGCTCTTTCGTTTCCTTCGCCCAAGACAATTATGGCGATGGCGCAAGATCTGAGTGCACAGCCAAATCTGTATGCCCTAGGAACCAAAGATAACTCCAGTGAAGAATGGCTACTACTCCAGCAAGCTGAAACTTGGGAACATCATGCTATCGTGTCCATTAAACGAGCTGCTGGAGTTCCAAGACCCTTTGATGCGCGTGAAGAAGACGTGGTCAAGCGTTGTGTGCACGTCTGTCTCTACCAGGAGCAGGGCGAAACACGACACCACAAGCCCACGAATCACAGAAAGCACGGCACTATCGACTCTCATCATGGTAAAGACTTCTCAGCGACTGCGCGAACTGGTGCGGTCGTGGGGAACGTGCACGAGATCCCAGTGTACTGGCACGCGGGGGAAGAAGATGTGTGGCAGTTTTCCAAGAAGGCAACGAAAGAGGACAAGTACAAGTTCCTAGTGCGCACCAACTCCGTTAATGACCACCTGTACCTCCTAGTTGAGCTCATTGTGCATTTGCGCATGGGCTCACGTGACAACGGCAGCGATGCCGACGACACGAAGCGGAAGAAGACGGCGAAGAAGAAGGCAATGAACCGAGACGAAACCATCGACAAGCAATTAGAGACGCGTGAAATGGTGTGTTGCTGGTGCAAAATACCATTGCGAACGCTTCTGGCCAAGAGATCTGACGTCTTTCGCAGTCAAGAGAAGCTCTGGGGAGGCACGGCCCACGTTCCTGTCGACGTCGAGCACGACGAAATTTTGCGTCGGCGGACTGGATGGCGAGCCATGGCCAAGATGTTTCAGAAGCCGATACCTCCGTGTATAGGCCTCAAGAGCGCACCCATCGAACGGTTTCCAGAAGAATTGCAGAAGTTCGTGCAGCAAATGCCTCCCACTATTATCGCTCCGTTTGTGTCCATTCCGGTTCTGGCCGAGTACATGACGCTGATGGAAACGATGCTGTCTTCCAGCAACGGCGCATCTGCAGGTAAGAATCTGTAGCCAAAAAGGCTTCAATGGGGTCGTAGGTGTCGGTGCTAATTGAGGCCATGTCTATCCAAGCGGTGGCTTGCAAGCCCGTGCTAAAGTTGCTGCCGAAGATTGTGGACGACCATGAAGCGCTGTCCGCCTTCCGCAAAGTGTTTGACGAGGAAGCAGCTCCACTCAAGAGCCCAGAGGTGAGTCTGTAAACAGCGTCAAGGCACACGTGTAAGACGCGAAGCATCACTGTTGCTGGTGTACGCTTTCTCTAGGATCGACAGCGTAAGTTCCAAGAGCTGGTGCTGCGCATGTGGCCTTCGTTCATCGCCTGGCAAACCGCAGTGCCTGCATCCCTTCTTCTCAATCCTCCGGTCGCCACCAGCGCCCGGCAAAGAGCGAATACGGCTGCTGCCAATCCCTCCCAGCTCACGGCCCCAGACTCTCGAGCACGCGCAGCAACGACAGCCACCGACTCGAAGGAGACGGTGCTGTCCACTGCTGAGAGCCGAGCGCTGCTGCTCAGCACCACAGCCCGCGGGTACGCAGCCTTCTCTAGCAACAGCAGAAGCAGACATCCCCATCTAACGTCTCCCTCTCCGCAGGCAATTGCGACTGCAGGACCTGCCGATGGCCGCTGCTCCATTCCACATCCGAGAGATCGCGTTTGAGCGGCTGCTCTGATGCGCTCGCGTCAACATTTGATGGGCATCACGCCCAAATCAATGTGATTGGCGGAAATAGGACAATGATTCTACTTCAAATTGTAATTTCAACCAATGAAAAGCCTTTGTACGTGCGTCAAGCGCGTCCGAGCCCTTCATTACGCAAGTGGCTCCGTGGCGATGACGTTCCTCCGAGACCAAGTGGACGCCGTGGCCATCGACGGCGGCTTCCCCGTAGGCGGCTTCCGCCTGATCGTGACGCTCGCGACCTGCAGCGTCGTGGCCCCGCTCATCTACCTCATGCGCACGCCGACGCTGCGTACGTTGATCCGTAGCTCTTGGGTGGATGGCAATTGCGCTCACCTTCGCCTGTTGTTGCTTGCTCAGGCCATTTGTTCAACGTCGTGGTCGGTGTCTATGCTGGCGTCTTTGTGTTCGACTACGCTGTGCTGCACACGTTTGCCACCGCCGTGCTCGTGTACCTGCTCATGACCATCGTGCCACGGTGCGTCCTTGCACCATGACACGCTGTTGGTTGCTTGCTGACTCTGATTGAATGGAACTGTAGCAAGAGCGTGGGCAAGATCGTTCTCCTGGCGCTGCTGGGCTACCTGGTCGCAGTGTAAGCATCGTGTCCATTCAATGGCCACTTGGAATCCCGTTGCACTGACCATTGCATGTGTGATTGCAGTCACTACTACCGCGAGTTCCACAGTCCGGACATCGTCTGGGATGCTGCGCAAATGATTCTCACGCTCAAGCTCAGCGCTGTGGCCTTTAACTACAGTGACGGCGCTCTGCCGAGCGAAAAGAAGAGCAAGACCATGGCCAAGAACGAGCTGAAGCAGCTGCCAGCGATCCTGCCGTACTTGGGTACGTCTTTCGTATCTGGATGCTGTACCAGAGCGATCGCTAATGGGACTTGGCTCTGTGCACAGGCTTTATCTTCTTCTTCCCCACGTACCTCGCTGGCCCTGCCTTCGA
This sequence comes from Elongisporangium anandrum, assembly GCA_023337935.1. NCBI lineage: Eukaryota > Oomycota > Peronosporomycetes > Pythiales > Pythiaceae > Elongisporangium > Elongisporangium anandrum. The sequence continues at coordinate 2,420 of JAADXR010000208.1, read as the reverse complement.
GTACAACGACTACCTGAACTGGATGAGTGAGATTCGCGTCGCCCCGATTACTGTGCATCTGCGCAACTTCTTCGTGGTTGTGGTACGTGACGATTATTGCTGGCAACAAAGCAATATAGGCACTGCAGCTAAACCGAATGCGCTGGTAATGCTACTTTAGGTGTCGGCTGCTGGCTTCTTCGCGTCACTGCAGTTCCCTGTAGACCAGATCGACTCGCCCGACTTCTTCCCAGATGCTTCGTGGGCCATGCGCTGCCTGCGCATGTGCCTTCCGATCATGCTCTTCCGCTTCCGCTTCGTACGTTTATTTCGTTCACTAATGCGCAGTCGCAATAGTACTCACGTATGGCTGGTTGTCTCGTGGTCTGTAGTACATTGCGTGGTCTCTAGCTGAAGCTGCTAGCGCCCTTGCGGGTGTTGGCTACGTCCCTGCAACCGGCAAATGGTGCGATCACTCAAAACGAGAGATATCCGCAGGTTTAAATCGACGCTAACGCTCGCGGTGTGTGCTACAGGAATGGTATCACCAACAACGATATCTTGTGCGTTGAAATCCCTACGAGCTTCCGTGTCGGCATCAACAACTGGAACATGGGCGTGGCGCGTTGGATCAATACTTGTGAGTATGATATCGCTCCAATGACTTGCTGGCTGTTCTAACAGCATTGATCTTGGGCTTGTGTAGACATCTACCAGCGTGTGGGTCTTTCCAAGTCGGGCAAGCCCACGATCTTCTCCACCATGACGTCGTTCTTCGTCAGCGCTCTGTGGCATGTAAGATTAAGCGTATTGATGGTTGTGGATTTTCTATTATCATGCAGATACTGAACTTATTGCGTTTGCTTTAATTCTGAAGGGACTGTCACCTGGCTACTACCTGTTCTTCATCCTCGGTGGCTTTTACATTGAAGCCGGCAAGCGTACGTTCCTATGTCTAGATCAAGCGACGGCTCCGTGAAACTGACTCACTGCTCGCTCTTTTACCGAACAGAGATCCGCCGTCGCTTCCGTCCGTACTTCCACTACACGGAGGACCGCAACGCTCACCCGCACGCGATCTTCCTTAGCTACTTCAAGGGCAACTCGCACCCGCTTGCTGTGGTCTACGACGTCAGTGGCACGTTCCTCACGTGGGTGGCGATGCAGTACGCTGGTGTGGCCTTCGAGATTCTCGACGTGCGTCGCTGCGTCTCCATCTGGGCCTCGTGGTACTTCCTGCCGCACATCATCTCCGTCGGCTGCGTCGTTGTGTTCGCCTTGATCCCTCAGCGCCGAGCCAAGCCCGCGGATACCAAGCCCAAGACGCAGTAGACAGGTTTGAAGAGACCGCTATCCGGATATGCGCCATTCTGTGAGCTGAAGAGACTGCAACGAGTTGAATACGATTGCTGTTGAGATTCCGATCTGATACTTTTGAAAATTCGATCCGGATGCGACGCTCGCTGACGAGGAGTCGGCCAACGCCAGCGACCTTTACTCTCGTGAATAATGTCCCATTCCTCCGTTTCAGTCGATTGATCTGGTGATGTGGATTCCGAAATCAGATACGTGACTATGTCGCAGCGGCTCGAGAACGATCCCGACTTGGTGCGGCCTTTCGGAAGGAACTCCAGAACCCACTTTCAACCCACACGCCAGTCTCTCAAGAGGCGCGCGTCTCCAGAAATGCACTCCGCAATATGCAGCTATAGACCCCATGCACGCATGGGCAGACCAAAGGCCTGCTGGCGCAAGATCGAGCGTCTGTTTGTAGTGGCTCTTTGGTATAAAGGCCATCGAGAAAGCCTGCTCGAGGGGCGGAAGGAACTGAGTGGATCCAATGGAGTCGTCTGCCTTTATCAGGAGGCTTCGCGAGGCTTGGCCTCCGATGGCTCACTTCCGCATTTGCCCCATCGAGCAAATACCAACCTCCTCCTCCCCAGGGTATCACCGACTCCTTCGACATGAACCTCACGCGCATTCTCACGCACCTCGCCTTCATTTCGGTCGCGATCGCTTCCGTTGCAAACGCCGACCAACCCAACAACCAAGGGCGCGAAGGCCATCCGGATGCTCACTCCACGGACGAGCATCTGATCAACAACCCGCCTGTGCTGCCGGTTGCTCTACCTTTGGCCAACAACCATGGGGGCAACTTGCGTGGCAACAACAAGCCGTACTCTGGCGAAGGCAGCAAGCCTTGCTCCGAGGAGGGCAGCAAGCCGTACTCTGGTGAAGGCAGCAAGCCGTACTCTGGCGAAGGCAGCACGCCGTACTCTGGTGAAGGCAGCACGCCGTACTCTGGTGAAGGCAGCAAACCATACTCGGGCGAAGGCAGCAAGCCGTACTCAGGCGACGAAAGCAAGCCCTACTCTGGCGAAGGCAGCAAGCCTTGCTCCGAGGAGGGCAGCAAGCCGTACTCTGGCGAAGGCAGCACGCCG
>JAADXR010000207.1:0-47826 GCA_023337935.1 Elongisporangium anandrum | reverse complement strand
TCCATGTCAAAGTTCGTCGTTTGCGTGGATATGCATGTTTGCTGTGAACTGAGCGCATGGATCAAGCCATTGTAATGTATACGCCTCCTTTTAGGCAAACAATATTCTCTGTAGTAGAAGCTCCAGACAAAGCTTTTGCATTTACAACGAGAATCTCATATTGGTCACAGATGAGCGCCAACTTTTTAATCACTGCGTGCCTGATTTAGATTGACTTTAATGTTTTAAATTTAGCTCAGACTTCCGTGGATTACTGTACATCGATCCCTGCCGTTAAAGCTGCATTTCTTCTGGATCTGTCAGCTCCTTCTCTCTTTGGTCTGGTCTCAGCTCAAAGCTATTTGCGCTATGGATTGCATGCTGCGGTTATTGGGTGTCCACGACGCTTCTTTGCCAAGATGGTCGGATGCCAACACCCTGGCTTCTCATTCTTCAATCCTTTCGCAATCGCCCTGGGCAACAACTTGACACGCTTCCGACCGATGCCAGCAGCAACTGAGTATCTAAATGACTCTGCGTTCGAAGGCACGGCCGATCAGTTCCTGTGTCAGTACCGGAGCCCAAGCGAATCCAGGACGGCGCCACGACCCAGCGAGTTCGTGGTGCCCTGACGACGTGGATCTTCTGGTGGTTATCTACGGAGTACTGTATCGCAGGAGATCGATGGCGAACTTGGTTGATCCCACACCAGCAGGCGCATCTGCATGTTTGATACTGTACCTGAAGAGCGATTGTTCCGATTTCTGTACGGTGGAACTGGTTTCTGACGCCACCAGCATGGACACATCGTCTACCACGCGCGTGAGAAGATGTTTTATCATCTCTCTCGGTCCATCTCTCACTGCATCTTCCAGCTCAAATGCCCATCGCAAACTAAATTTTGCATCCAGAAGGAAGATCGGAGCAGAGACAGACTGGTCTCACTCCGATAAACTCGATTTGCGCAGCAGTCAACGACTGCTTTTGCTGTCATAGTAGCTGGCAGGATCCAAACGTCAGCAATCCAGGGCATGCAGATCCTGCAGCCGTGGGTTGAATTGCGCTAATAATAAATCTGGGGACAATGTGTGGCTGAGCTTCACTGGCGGATAACCTCTGCGCTCTCTCCTATGCCTCGATTTTCTTCTATTGTGGATATTCCCAAGCGATTAGGCGGCTTGTGGGTACATCTCTACCGTACGGAATCCATGCTGAGAATCACTGATATATAGCGACATGTACAGTCTCGCCATTGACTGCGCGGCCGGTATCATCGGTCCATAATCGAATTCGCTCCTGGCACAGCAGCACCAAAGCCATGGTCTCTTCCAGCGACGACATCTCCGGTCTGCTGTCTGTTGGCTTTGCCTCTGCGGACGACACGCAGTTCTTCTGCCAGTACCGCAGCAAGAAATGCTGGAACCTGCGCGCGCTCAAGCAGAACGGCGCGATGCACAAGCTCTGCGAGTTCCACCGCGACCGCGCCAACGTGAACCAGCGACGGCTCGAGCAGCGTCGACGTGCCCGGCGAGGGGTGGTGCCCGTGGCGCATGGACTCTCGTACGTGCAGAACGTGGAGTACGACCTGAAGCTGCTCCAAGAGATCCTCACGCCCGCACCCATGGAGCCGCTGCTGCCGGCCCCACTCGACTTCAAGCTGGTGAAACCTGTCATGGTTTCTGATGTGCTCTGCATGGCTGAGATGCCGAGCTTCGTGTCTGATCAGAGCTGCAGCATGGCGCCTGCCAAGTCAAGGGCATCGCTGGCCTCGCCCGTGGAGGTGGGTATCGACATCAACAGCTTCGAGCTGCTGGACATGGACGACCTCATGGTCTGGAACGTCTGAGAGCCGATCAGTTATTTATTAGACCATGCATGTGTAAATGGAAGCTTCATTCAATGGAGACTCATCATGTGGCCTCGTGGGTTCAAAATCCGTTCAGAAAAATGTGATTGGTCCCACTCTGCTCTTCAAGTCTCCTCAGCAGAAGCGGCTGCCAGTGGAGCCATTTCAAAGGCGGGATAAAAATAAGCTCTTCTGGGTTGATGGTGTCGCTCCGTGGGGCCAGTGGCTCGCAGCTGGAGCAGCCTCTGCTGCTGGTCGGCTGCATCCTGCTCGCTGTGGTCGTCTTGGGCTTTCTGCATCAGCAGCTGCAACGTCGACGACGAACACGTGACCTCCCTCGCTCTCTTGTGCTGGCTTCGCTATCCCATTGCTGATGCTACGCTTGTAGGCTACCATGAGCCACTGCAGGTGGACTCCGAGGGTGTTCTGGGCCAGATCAATCGGCGCAAAGAGGATCTCGGTCGCTACATCTCCCGCCTGCACGCGCAACTGGCCGTCCGAGAGAAGCAGTTGCGGTACCATGACGAGCTGGAAGGCATCGTGACGGCGCGCGTGGAGACCAGTCGACGACAGGACAAGGTAGACTCGGCTGTGCTCTCAAAGCAATTGGGCGGATCTGATAGCCTTGCTGGCAGGAGTGGAGAGAGATCATGAAGGCTGGGGAGAAGATCCACGGCAAGAAGTGGAACGCCAGTGGCGCTGACGGAGCCTCGCTTCGGTGAGTCAGGCGATGGAGATCCGAATTGGGCCTTCATGCTGACGGTCTGCATTTGATTATAGAGAGCTAATGGAGCAACACAAGCACGAGCTGTTGGAATTCAAGCGCGACAGGACCATGAGAACGCCCCGCGTGACTCCACGCGCCATGCAGCTGCCACCGGCAGCGCCCTCGGCCACTGCAGAGTCCATGGGAGCTCGGCCAAAGATCGTCCCAGCGCAATGGCAATCAACGCGGCAACTGGCATCAGCGCAATCCCCTCGCAGTGCCCGACAACCGATAGAAACACCACCAAAGCCAGCCGTAGCCGAAGGGAATGAGCCCCGAGTGCCAGCTATTGTGCCTCGATTGGACTTGTCCAGACTCCCAGCCACGCCAATGGCTTCCATTGACCCAACAGACGAGCCCCAGCAGCCATCCAAGAAGCAGAACTTCGCCTTGGCGTTCGCTCGACAGGCCAAGCTGGCCAAGTCACTCAAGAAGAAGTAGGAGACCGCAAGACGCCCAATGGGCCCTAAATATACTGCTTTGTGCACCTCTACTCTGCCGTCTTGGTCTTCTTGGTCGACGACGAGTCCTTGGACGAGCGGCGCGACTTCTTGGACGAAGACGACTTGGGCGTGATCACGGGCTCGCGACTCCCCTCGGGCACGCGCTCGAGCACGAACTTCTCCAGCTCTCGGAACGTCTTGTTGTCGATCGAGTCGATCACGATGTCCATTTCATCCGGCGAGCCCTAGAGCCAGGTCAAAGCCGGCGTTAGAGCAGCGCTGCAGCCAATGGAATGCCTGGGCGCTCGTACCTTGTCCAGCGCCTTGGGGCACTTCTCACTCAGCAGGTCCACGACGGCCTTGAGATCCGCACTGGAGACCTTGTAGATGTTCTGACTGAAGTAGATCTTCTCCTCCACGGACGGAGGGCTGGACGCAGCAGAACGAGCATGATTCAGTCAGTAAGCAGCCCAAGCCATCGCGACTGAGCCAAACAGAAGCCCTACGGGATGCTCTTGTCCGCTCGCGGAGCGGCGCCGACGTCCAGCTTCATGGCCTTGACCTTGTCCTCGAACTTCTTGGCGAGCTCATCCGCCAGGATGTTAAGGTCCGATCCGTCCTGCAGCAGACAGAGACCACTCAGTATAGCCAGACCCACACAGCCACGCAGTCTCTCTCTACCTGGTTGTAGAGCTTGCAGTTGTCCCACACGAGACGCATGTCCTTGGCAAAGTCCACGGGCTTCTTGTACTCGTTCCGGCCCAGTTTGCCGCGGATCGTGCCCAGATCCATGGGCACCTTGACGACCTGGAGGTAGTCGTAGAGCCCCCACTCCTCCCAGTTCACTCGCTCGTGGAACGGCTCTGGATGTGCCACAGACACGTCAGCATGTGTGGCCTAGTGAGCCTAGAAGAGAGACGCACCGGTGGAGTCGAGCGAGAAGAAGTACTCGAGCACATCGCTGCACTTCTTCTTCTGGTCCGGATCCATTGGCCACAGCACGCAGGAGCAGAGGAGAGTCCGCTTGGTGGTCTGTCAGTGTGGACACCAGAGACAGAGAGACGTGAGCCATGCAGACAGACGTCCCATGAGGCCAAGTGTCTGCATACCAATTGCCCAGTCGGCTTCCAATTGTTATTTGGGGGGAAATGCCTTATTTGATGTGGCCACATAAACTTGAGTCCGCATCCTAAAATAGGACATCATAAAGCAAATAGTGTGGCATTGCATTTGTTTACCTCAACTCTGAAAAAGTGCAACTTGGCCAAAAGCAGCAGCATGGAGCCGCCGCCGCAGCAGCCACTGGTCAATGCAGAGACCGTGCTACAGCAAGCACAACGTCAACTGCAAAGAGAAATAGAGAGACTGGATGATGCGACCAATGCACTCGATCAATGGAGATTCCAACACCGCAACTTCGACAGAGCAAATCCGACTTTTCTTGCGCTGCAACAAGATGTGGAAAACGCTCGTCGGGGTGCCAACGAAGCAAGCGCCCGACTAGACGTCATCGCGAGAGCCGCCAGGGCACAGGCATCCAAGGTAAAGACCGGTACGCCCGTTAGTCGGCTTTTACTGCTCAAACGCATTGACGTGTAACATTTGTAGAGCAACTCTGGAGATCTGTGTTCAGCTTGTGGGGCTTGTTGGCCCCATCTACGCGATCGCAGACAAGCCGAAAGAAACAGGACTAGGAAGGTGTTGGGTACCCAGATCCCATCGATTATCGTCACCTTGGCCAACTCTGTGCGCCTCGGTCTGCGCCACTGCGGATACAATGTCTAAGTGAACCGAGCGATGAAGCCACAGACACGAAGAGACCCGCGCGTTGGTTGCTTCAATGACGCAGTCGACATCTGCAAGACGTACAGTAAGTAGCAAGCAATTGATCGTCAACAAATCAGAATATCATTCGTAACTTCAAGAAAGATAATCAATGTGCATACGTAATGTGGTCCACATGAAATGTGTCACCTTGAAAGGGCATTTCAAAAGGGTATTTTTGTTTTTGCCTTGATGCTTCAGTCCAAGCAGCAGCAGTGGGTCTCTCTTTCGCTGTCTCTATAGCTGGATGAATGGCTCATGTCTGGTGCTTTAGGTCGCACGAGGAAGATGCGTCGCCTTCGCCTGAGGTGCGAGCCACGCTGCGCCGCATTCTGCTCACGTCGGACGTCGCACGAGCCAAAGAGGACTACGAGTTCCTGGACAAATACGGTCAGCAGCAGCATGTCCCAGTTGCCTTGCTAGCCATCCGCCTGCTGACGCTCTCTCTCCCTCTGCAGTGCACTCGGTGCACTACTTTGCCGATGTGCCGCCGCGCGACCGACTCAAGTACCTCAAGGCCGTGCGCGGCGTGGAGCTCGAACCTGGCGACACGCTGTTCTACCACGGAGACCACGCGGACGCGCTCTACTGCGTCATGTACGGCTCCGTGAACGTCGTGGTGGACCTGGCGCACATGGGCGCCACGACCATGAACGAGTTCGACGAGATCATCAACCGCGCGCGCATCCACTCGAGTCTGTTCAACCCGGGCGGCACGCTCGAGACGACCCAGGCCGCGAGCTACATCGTGCGCTGCATGCCCATGCTCGAGTGCTTTGGCGAGACCGGTCTGCTGGCCAACGACCAGCTGCGCACGGCCTCGGTCGTGGCCAACGAGCGCACGCTGCTCATGAAGATCAGCCAGAGCGCGTTCGTGGATCTGCGGCGCAGCAACGCAGCACGGGAGCTCCGCGCCAAGGTGCGCTTCCTCTCGAGCGTCGCGGGCTTCGAGCACTGGACCACGGACGCCAAGGTCCGCCTCGGAGGCAAGCTCGAGATCCTGCGCTACTCGTACAACGACGTGCTCGTGACGCAGGGCGACAATGCGAGTACGTTGGTCTCTTTGATCGACTGACTGGGCATCACTGACAAGTATGACTCTCTAGCGCATTTCTACCTGGTCGTGCATGGCGAATGCCGCTTCGTGAGGCGCTACGAGAGCTTGGGCAAGCACAATGAGCCGTGTGTGGTGGAGCTCTGCACTATGGGCAGCGGCCAGGGCATCGGTGCGTTCGAAGTCCTCACGGGCGCGGCGGTCGCGGCCTGCTCCGTGCTCGTGAACTCTCCGAGCGCCGTGCTCTACCGCGTGGACCGCGTGGACTTCCGCCAGATCGCGCTGAAAGACCAGCTCACGGAGCAGGCGCTGCGGAGCGGGGCTGAGGCGCTGGCTGCCCGTATGGACGAGCGCAGCGTGCGGCAGGAGCTGCAGGCCGATCGGGCCTGGCGCCAGTACCGACGCGATCTCGTCGCCTCGGTCTGCAGTCGCCACGCGCTGAGCCACGCGACGCCCATGGGCCAACGCAAGCACGACTTCGGCAGCGAGCGAGACGCACGGCAGTCGCTGGTGCACATGAACAACAACCGGTCCTGGGACGGCGTGACCCGTGGAGGAGGAAGTCCGACCAGTCCTCGGCGACAGCGCAGCCTCCTGTCTCCTCCTAGCTCTGGCGCTGCTTCGACCTTGGCGCCATGCGACCGCAGACCGGCCCCAGGCCTCAGTCCCCGCACAGCGCGGTTCAAGACCAGTCATCAGCCGCCGCATTGGCTGGAGGTGCGTGTGAGCAACCATCATCGTCCATCGTTTCGGTGGGATGGATAGCTCACGCAGTGTCCTACGCTCTTCTGCAGTGGGCCCAGCAGCGCGCGCAGGCGCAGGACAGCAGTCTTCAGACCGCGACGCCGCGGAATCAGGTGAGCTCGTCACGCTTGCGCTTCCTTTGAACCAGCGCCCGGCGCTTGCGCCGCGTGTGTCCATTCGCCGTCGTTACTCACGCCAATGCTTTCTTATGAGCTGGCCAGTCTACATCCAATATCCAATGGAGCAAGACGAGCAGGATCATGGGCGGGCTGCAGGACGCCGGCCAGGCGGATAAGATCACGTCGGCCATCGTGGCGCTCTTCAACAGTGGAGACAGCTAACAGACTCATTGGATGCTATTAGTAAATATAAATATAAAGAAGGAGTCTGAGAGCTATCGATCACTTTTCCAGTCGAAGTGAAGGATTCATGGGCGCTCTACGCGCGCACGTGCACCAGCTCTGCGTCTTCCGTGATGGTGTAGAGCTGGTCGAACTGGTGCGACGTCTCCAGCGACACGCGCGTGGGCGGCGGAAAATCGCGGCTGGCGGACCGTCGCGGACCGCTAAGGGTCACGCTGTCGGAGGTCTTGCGCTCATCGTCGTCCGAGCACGAGTCCGTGGACGACTGCAGGGACACCGCCAGCGGCAGCTGCTCGTTGGTGTTGTCGGAGGAGAGCGGGGCGATGCCGAAGAACCGGCGGATGGCCTCGGCTGTCGTGCAGCGCGCGTTCATGCAGCAGCGCTGCTGTCGGCGATGTGACGAACGGTAGACACGCAGCAGCCCGTTGACAAAGATCTGCAGCTGGTCGAGTCGCTTGCCGGCCAGGTTCACGTCGGCCTTGGCGCTCTTGCTCAGCGTCAGCGTGCGGCGTGGGAACTTGGCCGAGAGCAGCACGGCGTCCAGCTGCTTGCATGGGCCGCTGGGGCAGTGCGCGCGCACCTGCATGGACAGCGCAAGCTGCTGACGCAGGCCACGGAACTCGGAGAAGCGCTTGCTGATCACGAACTGCTCGCGTCCGGTGTCCACGTGGAGCTGGAAGGCGCAGTGGTCGCTGGTGGACGTCACACCCACGAAGCGGACGGCCGTGGACGACAGCGCGTAGAACTCGGTGTCCTGCGGCACAAGCGGCGGAGAGACGCCGTACTGCTGCAGCTGAGGCGCCGAGTGTCGGCCGCCTGCCTTCATGCCCTCGCTGAGGCTGCGCTGCAGGTCGTCGTGGTGGTTGGGGCTGCTGCTATTGAGCGTGGCCACAGTGCGGGGCGCGAACGAGTACGAGTGGCGCATCTGGACCAAGCACGCCGAGTTGGAGGAATCCGCTTGTGCTGGCTGAGGCATGGTGGGTTGGTGAGGCGGATGGAAGAGGCGAATAGGAGGCCTTTGACCCTTTGAGTTGACAGACGAATCTCAAATGCCGAAAGTTGGATGCAGCGGACAGGAAGGCACCTGCGGCAAGAGAGGGGCGGGAAGGAACGACGGACAGCAGATGTACCCTATGTGCACAACCATACTGAGTTCAAGTGATTTGATATAAACCATGGCCGGCCCTATCCGCACAGAGCCGCCGGGATGAGGATGGGCCTCGGCTTGAGTTCTAAGCTTTTGTTGGCGTTGGGTGCTCTATACTGAACCGAAATCAAGCGGACGGTTGATTCTGAACGGCTGCCACATAACGGATCAACAGCGAAGGCATTCTCGCTCAATTGGCGACCCAGCTGGCCCCTGCAATCCATTTGAGCCATAGATCCATTGTGGTGTAATAATACCTACTGGATCGCGAACTCGCGTGGACCAAGCAGTGAAGCCGCCAAGATTCTTGCCGCAATCGGGTGTTACAAACGCCTGGGTTTACGAGAAGTTCTATAGAATATCACCCCGCCAATCCGAATGAGAGTATCGAGTGGCTTTGTAAACTCCACTCCCTCTTATGGCGGATCATATAAATAATTAAGCGTTGGCTTTGTGGGAGAGCCGGAGCTGAAGCAAAACTTATGAATCTCATAAACACCCGCAAGCGTCGCCAGCTGAAGTCTAAGCATGGCGCCACCGACAGGCAGTTACAATGTACCTATACTTGAATACAGTTACCACCCCATTCAGAAGAGCGGTGTCGCTTCTACTGAACCTACAGCTCTTCTTTACGGTACAGTCGATGACACCGCGCCCTAGTCGTATTTACCGCATCCACCCACTGTCCTACACTGTCCCTTGTCCAGTGTGTTTGAAGTGACATGTCGACAATGAAACGAGGGACAAATCATCCTGCTTTGATCTTTGAAGATCCGCAAACATTCCTCAAGAGAAAGCCATGCTGGCAGCCAGAGACGGACCCCCGAGCGAGCTCTTCCGTTGGACGGACGAGCTCAAGCAGCTCATCAGCCCCCGCTACGTGCGGGCGGACAACCGCAAGGCCGTGCCCACGAACCCCTGGTGGGGCAACCTGCTGGCCTGGGACGGCCGCAAGGAGAGCGACGCCGTCTTCTGCTCGCCCTACACGTACAAGGTGGTCGAGGGCCAGAGCGGCAGCATCGGCTGCGGCTTCTCCGTGAGTTACCTGCACCAGTACCGCGTGGACGGCCCCGAGAACGACAACGGCGCCATCAAGTACTACTTCTACCCGCCCACGATCAAGAACCTGCTCTTCTCGGCGCAGGAGTTCAAGCCCAGTGGCGACGCCAATGGAGCGTACTCACCGCTGGCCATCGACTCGTGGGACGATCTGGGCGTGACGCTCACACTGACGCCCATCACGCCCGTCGCGCGCGGCCTCATGCGCACGTACCTGTCGCTGGGCAACGCGTTCACGACGGTGCAGTACACGTCGCTGCATCTGCGCTTGTGCTCGGACCACGTCTGGCTCAGCATCAACGGCCAGCCGTGTCGCGACGGCCAGCAGTACGAGGACCAATCGTTCGAGGTCACACTTAACAACGGCCAGAAGTGGATCATCTTCTGCTTCCCCAGCGGCGGAGCTCCGGGGCAGAAGACGGCGCTCTACATCGAAGGCAATGCGCTCGTGTCCACTGCTCCGTTCACGGGCTTCGTGCAGGCGGCCTACGTGTCCAGCACGGCCGATGGAAGCATCAATAACGACAGCCAAGCGTTGGCGCTCTATCGCCAGAGCGCCGGCACGTTCCCCACGGCCGCTTCGGTCGTGTGGGACCCGCCCAAGCGCATGTTCGCCTTCAACTGGCAGCTGCAGCAGCAGTCGAGCACCTTCCTCCACTTTGCGCTGCAGCATCTGCACGAGATGATCGATCCTTCCACTGCGACGCTCAAGCCTGAGCTGGCCATGTACGCGCACACGCGAGGCAAGATGTACGCCTACGCGCAGCCTACGGCCAATCCAGCGCACCAGTGGGGCTTCCATGTGCCACAAGAGGAGGCAGCTCTGGTGGACAAGTGCCTGCACTGGTATCCGCCCAACGGAGACATCTCGGCGCAGCAGGTGGCGGCACTCAACCTGTGCAAGGTGCTCACTGACGAGATCCACGGCGACTGGCAGTCAGCGCTGCCGCACGAAGGCAGCTACTACTTCAAGGGCAAGGCGCTGCAGAAGTTCGGCACGATGTGTTTGCTGGCCAAGAAGCTCTCGGAGACGACCAGCCCAGAGATGCGTCCGGTGGCTGATCTTGCCATCCACAAGTTCCGTCTGCTCATGGAAAGCTTCGTGCTCAACCAGTCGGCCTTCCCGCTCGTGTACGACACGGTGTACAAGGGCATCGTCACGAGCGAGGCGATCATCAAGAAGGACATGAACGTGGACTTCGGCAACGGTGTCTACAACGACCACCACTACCACTACGGCTACATCATCACCGCCGCCGCCATGCTGCTCTATCTGGATCCGACCTGGCGCAACACCACCTACGCTGTCAAGCTGCGCGTGTTCGTCGAGACGTTAATCCGCGACGTCATCAACCCGAGTCCGGACGATCTGGGCTTCCCTCGCTTCCGCAACTTCGACTGGTTCCTGGGCCACTCGTACTCGCACGGCGTGACGCCCATGGCCGACGGCAAGGACGAAGAGAGCACGTCCGAGGAGGTGAACTTCTTCTACGGTGTGGCGATGTACTGTCAGGTCATTGAGAACCACGACATGGGCGCGCTGGCCAGACTCATGCTGAGCATCAACACGCTGGCCATCAAGACGTACTTTTTGCTCACGGACGCCAACACGATCCACCCGTCCACGTTCCGCAAGAACAAGGTCACGGGAGTGTTCTTCGACAACAAGTGCGACTACGCGACGTGGTTCAGCCCCAACAAGGAGTGCATTCACGGCATCCAGATGCTGCCGGTGTCGCCCATCCAGCAGGCCGTGCGCACCGAGACCTTTGTAAAGGAGGAGTGGGATCAGGTGCTGAGCAAACTGCCGATCGTCCACGATTGGAAGCACAATGGCTCCGGATGGACGTCGCTGCTGTTCTCCAACTACAGCGCAGTGGATCCGAAACTGGCCCTGGAAGTGCTGGCGCAGTGCCCCATGGACGACGGCTTGAGTCGCGCTTGGGCGCTGTACATGGCGGCCACCAGAACTGTGTAAATCTCTTTCTTTCTGCGTGAGAAAGCACTCTGGAGCGGCTGGTTCCGATTTGCTTTCTTCGACGTTTTCATTTTTTGATTTAGTTGTGTGGGCACGTGAGCGGTTCGTGGCCACTTCTTTTTGCATCTTGGCCATTGTAAAGTCAACTCTGGCATCCCAATACATGTTGTCGCTTCAGCGCTCGCTTTAATTGATCGCATGAAGAAGAGAGCGCGTGAATTCTTGTACCGATGGAGCAGGCTGGTGTTCCATGAGCAACGTCAAGCATCTTTCACGAACACAGGCAGTCACTATCAGTACGAGAACGGTTTGAAATGATGTGATGACATGCAGCATGATACCTTTTGAGTTCTTGGTGGTGGCCAGGCGAGAGAGTGTGGAAAAAATCAGGAAACTTGCCGATGAGAGCTCCAATGAGCTTGAGTGCATTCATACAGACCTGTGTCAGTGCACATAATATTGCGTGAGCAAACAGACTTCCCTGACAGATTCTAGTACAAAGTGCTGGTGGAAACGAGACCTGTTCGTTGCCAGACATTGTATATAATGTATCGAGCGTGACACCGAAGCATGATGTAAGGTCAGCTTTTAGGCTTGTATCAATTCCAACTGAAGTCGCATCGCTAAGTCTGTAAATAAACGAGAACAAAATCTACAGCAAGCGTATCACGATATGTCAGTTCACTATTCTCCCGACCGGACTCAGTAAATTTGCAAGAACGTTGACTCACCTGGAAGCAAGCAGCGACAATTTCCACTGTTGAGGTCGTAGATATGATGTCGAAGAGACTTTGAATCAGTCCATAGCGTTTTACGGCCCAGAGCGTGACTGGATCCAAGCGAGTCAGGGTGCTAAAATAGAAAAATGTGAGAATTTTGTCCGCTTGCTTTCATACACACTTGTGCAGCGTCTCGAATACCTTAGCAACACATTGCAGCAGCATATTCGCACTTGAAGCAGAAGGTGAAAACCGCCGCCGTTCTCTACTGCATTCGCTTGGTCTAGAAGAAGTGCAATTTCATGTTGTAGCACTCTTAGATCATCATCTTGCTGATAATTTGGGACCAGGGAAGAATCACCAATCCAATTCAGTAGTAGTTGCAGCAGTGGTATCTGTTCAGAACTGTTTGAGCCATCCGAAATGGTTCTGGTAAGCACCAAGGCAACGCAGTCGATGCAGCCCATTTGCAGATCAGCAAGCCGAGATTGATCACCCACCGATGGCGGGATGCTTAGAATGCGAATCAGGAGCGAAATTGTTCTGGAGAGTATCTCCGCATCCTTGTAGGCCTCCAAGTCTTCTGCGAACATCCGATTCAGATAGTAAATCATCAACTTTCCGGTCACCAATCCGCAGGAGGACGGCACTGAGATCTCACTGTCGACTCCCAGCGCGAGTGTCCTGGTACGCGATGTTGACGACAAATGTGTGACCGATTCCTCTTGTAAAAATGCTACAATGTATCCGAAAATGAATGGGAGTACGCGCCTGGGTGGAAATTTAGCCAGAATTTCCACAACGACCAACTTGACTTCCTTGAATTCAAGGGGATCCGTCACACTAGATAGAAGTAAATGGAACAGAGTATTGCTCTTGGATTGGTCTTCGTCGTTCGCTCTTCCTTCTTGCATGGATGCGGATGGTTCGAAATGATTTTCCGATGGGTACTAGAATATAATAGTGAAATATCCAATTAGTGAGTAAGTAATTGCAGACTTCAAATCAAATCCATATACCTGAAGGGAAACGTCGCAGTTTTCCGAGAACACTGCGCGCGGAAACAGCCGCAGAATCAGCATTGGCGCCAAGCGTGAGAACAGCATCTCTTCCACAGCTCTCGTTGATGAGAGCGATGTATCGTCCAGAAGCTCATCGGTCAAACGGGATTGTGTCTACGAATAAATATTGAATAATTCAGCAACTGAAGAACTAATTGCGATACAAGTAGTGAAGAGAAACTGACCGTCATATGACCGACAAGCATATCCAACAAAGGAATGAACGTGGCACCTGTCAGCCAGTTGATGTTCGCCAGCTCACGTAAAAACCGAAACAAAGATGTGTCGCGCGGAGACCCAATAATCTTTCGAAGCAGCACTCTCAGAACACAGCGGCGAGAATTGTGTGAAGTAACAGTCTTGCACCAACTAAGAAGCAAATGTTCGACCAGTGAGACGCTCGTAGATGTGATAGCGATCAAGCAACCCACGTACCCATCAATAACAAGTCTAAGTAGACGCTCTTGGTGCTCATTCAGCGTTTGGGCTTGTTCTGGTTGTGTTGTTGCATCTTGTTTGCTTCTGCCAATTTGCGATTCTTGCCGCCAACAGTCCACGAATGCCACAACCATATCTTCTAGTCGGATCAGGTCTGTCGTTGAAAATAATGTACTGATTACTTCTTTCGTCATGGTGTCATCCAGATCGCTATGCTCTTGTGTGAGGGCGCGAACACATTGCACTGGATCCAGATAGCAAAGACATGACTGCGCCTTTAATCACACAAATTGTATAATGAGCATAGTCTAGACACCACTCCAGTATATACCCAGGAAGGCTTACCATGGCACAAATCAAATGATCTGGGTGAATAATATACTCCCATACAACAGGCATGAGTGTCCGCCTGCACAACCAATCGGTGAGTTTCGTCAATTGCATTCGCAATTTATGTTTGTATACGAACGATAGGCTCAACAAACCTCCAGATCAGTCGAAGTAAAGGGTCCGGTTGAACGTGTAGCCGAACTAAAATCGTGCGCAGTAACGAAAGCATCGACTACACACGAACAATTGCCTGAGATTGCAGACATCTCATATGCGCACGCTATTGTTCTTACCAACAAATTACGTGGTCCCAGATCTTGCAGCTGTGTCGTTACCGTGACAGTCGTGAGGTTTCGCTGTAGCACGAAATCAGCCACAAAAATCTCCAATGATCGTGCCGATATTTTTGACTTCACGCAACCACCAATATGCAAGATTCGAACAAGAGGCAACAGAAACGCTTGGCAGTCAGCGGTGCTTTCAAGCAGCGCAAAACTCTTCCCGTCGTGGACTTTATCCAATAACAAGGACCGCAGGACCGATGTGATCATCAGTGTGAGGTTGCAGTCTTCGTCATTATTGGTTAGTGATATTTCAAGGCCACGCAACAGGAAGAGAAGAAAATATCCTTTGCTCTCAAAGGATTCAAAAGCGCGATGAAGAGAGTTCTTCTGACCTGCAGCGAAGCTGATGAGAATACACAATCGACGAACTTGAGCCGCAACTCGATGCACATCAGTGTTTGGCCCACGGCCCAATAGACTGATCGTGTGAGAGAGCAAATCCACTCCTTGATTCTTCGTCGCTTTCAGAGAAGCCGCACTGCGAGAGCACAATAGCATGGCTGAAGTGTTCCATTGCCAGCACAGCATCCGTAATGCTGCAATAAGGTCGTTCGAGGCATTTTCTTTTGCTTGTCCATATGATAAAAGCGTATTGCAAACGCAGACGTAGGCTCGCAGCTGATCGATCGCCAACACCAGCAGTCGTCGTCGTGATGAATTTCCATGCCATCTTCGCAAAAAGTCAAGAGCAGTATCCATACTTTGCTAGCATGGAGCAGAGAAGAAGTCAATGGTTTGCAGAAATCATTCTGCTTGGCAGAGCAGCAACGTACCACTAAGGGCTTGACTATCGAAATCGATGCATAATGATTGACTGATATGAGAAACTTCGCTGCTTGATCGGAACACAGCGCAACCATCGTTTCCATTACATTCTGGCCCAGTTTGGACGGCTTCATGCGACCTGAATCTAGAGCAGCACAGAATAATCGGAAGTTAAACTCACGGCTGGAACCTGAAGATTAAAGCTAAATCGTACCCTTCTTGTCCAGTACGAACCCTTGGTGCACTAATTCCTGTAATGCATCAAGCAGATTCACTGCAGCGGTCTCTGATATCAATGCTGTTTCTTGGTGGAGCGTCAATTGGCCTTCAGAGTAATTAACGCGCTGTCGTTGACGTTGCAGCAAATCAAACAGAACAAGCGAAGCGAGAAACTGCCGCTTCTTGTCTGCAGCATCCCTCAAGCCTTCAGTGATCAGATCCAGCACATGGTTAGTCTCTGGGGAAGCAGAAGCCTGCTGCGTCGCAATCCAGTGCAGCAAGACCAGTCGCTTGGTTGCTTCCAGTCCCCAGACGCAGAAATTCTCTCTGGTCGCAGAGCAATCGCGTGCGATCTGCGTCATCAGTGCGTTCCCCAGTGCAGATATCAAGTGGCTGTAGACGCATCGTTAGGAGATCACACTGAGCGTGGAAGGCTTTCAATCACCAACGTACCGAGCCGCTTGGTCGTCAGAGAACTCGTCATTGGAACGAAGAGCTCGATCAATCGCACTCTGCCAGTCCACACGATCATAAGGTGAGCGCTGTACTGAGAACTGCGTTTGCAGACGGAGACTTCCTCACCAGAACGAGCTGCACGTTAGCGATGCGTTTGTGGTCCGCAAGCGTCAGGATGCGTTCCTGCGTCTGCACAACGACCATGAGACCTGTCAGCACTCATCACTGGCAGCATACACTAGTCATAGCTTAAATGAACAGACCTGTGAGCTATGCTGCTGCTCCGCATCAGGTGCTTCACTTGACGTGGCTTGCCGATGCTTGGCGGCTTGGATAGCGCGCTCTACCTGTCGCTCGCAATCGATCCACATGAGAACCCGCGCCCTCTAGTGCCAGCGTGTCCTCTCGCCATATGTACTCACGTGGAAGAGCTCGCTGTCCTGTACGCAGCGCAGCAGCCGTGCGAGACTGGCCGGTGGCCCCGCTTCCGTTGCCATGGCCGCCAGCAGAATGCGCGCACTATGACTAGCAGACAACCCGAATACTAGACCCTGTGGGCACTCAAAGGAGGATGCAAATGGGACTCTATTCCTTAAACTCTAGGAGCGTGCGCGAGACCAACAGGCCCATGTCGTAGAAGGACGACACGGCCGCGCGCAGCAGTCGGATCTCGGTCGCTTGGAATCGGCTGCACGGCCATCCAGTGGAGCAATCAAAGAGCATTCAACAGACAAGCGTTAGCGCCACGGCGTTAAAGGACGTTCAGCAGCGCTTTGGATAAAGCGAGTGGCGTTGAGATAAGGTGGAGGGGTCACGTACACGACGAGATCGCTGCCTTCGACGCTGAGCGTGCGGTGGATCTTTTCCGGCTGGAGCTCCTCGTCCACCTGAATCGTCTGCAGCGCGTACTCAGCGTCCACGGCCTCCGGAAAGCTCACGCGGACGTCACTGCGACCGCAAGAGCGCAGGCATTTTAGCGAACGGAAGATCTGCAGCTTATAGAGCCATATGGCCTCAGCAGAGCCATGCAGAAGACGTACCATTCGAAGGGATGCGTCTCCAGGGTCGCCGCCATGATTTTCGAGCGTGCTTGATTACGAATGGAAAATTTCCATATATGGTGGTCCTCTTTCGTAAATAATCAAAGTTGGTGTGTACATATGCGTGATAATCAGATTCGCTGGTGGCCACAATATCTGGCCGCTGCTTGACTCGGTTTTTGTGGCCAACCTTGGAACCCTAACTCCGCATCTGCGCATTCTGATTGGGTGCCTAAAAGAAGCAGCAACCCAGCTCACTTTTTTAGGCGGTTGAAGAACATGCGGATGACGAAATGACTCCACTCTTGCTGCCATGCTCCTACTGAGGTTCCTGCCGAGCCTCAAAGACTACATAAGCACCGTTGTGGAAGAACGTTCCAAACCCGCCTGCTGTCGCGTCCTCGTTGGAGCTACAGTGGAAGTGCACATCCGTGCGGGCATCATTCATATCGCCAAAGTGGGACCATTTCTCCGTAAATTACGAACTGGACTCTCTGTAAATTACTGACAACAGGAAGTTCACACCCCATTCTATTTTCAAATGCAAACCCAAAGGTCAACATATCCCCTTACAACATTTTTTTCTTGATTTTCTCGCTCCATCTTTGCATCTCGCATTCTTTCGAATTTCCTTTCGCAGCCAAAGTGTCCAATGCCACCTGTCGCAGAAAGATTCGTGTTGACAAGTGCGTGGCACCGTGGTCACTTTTGTCTTGGGGTTTTCCTCTGGGGCGTAGAGTGGCCACAACACGAGTTTATGTTCATGTGTGGTAAGAAAAAATAAATTACGAACGGCTGAATGTTTCAAGCCTTTCGGGCAGCGTGGCCATTCTAGCTCTCTACCTCCATCGACCACAGGCACATAGGCGTTCAGGCTCGCGGGCCGCCATGAATCCGATCCGCACGGCCATCAAGTGCTGCGGCTGCATCCTGCTGTCGCAGCTCATCGGTCTGCTCATCAGCGTGGGCGTGGTCGTGGCCTTCGTGCTCTTCTTCAAGTTCTACGTCATGCCCTGGGGCGAGGACCAGATTCGCGACGCGCTTGGGCTGGCCAGCGACGTCGACATCGGATCGCTCAACGCCAGCTACATCGCGGCCAACAACTGCTCCGGCTGCGTCTTCGGCGTCAACACAGACTGGCCCACGAACACCACGGGCATGCGGCACTTCCTGGACACGAGCGCCGGCACCACGGCGTCCACAGTTATCGCGACGTCGCTGGCCGGCGCCGCGGTCATCGGCACAGGGTCCATGCTCTGGGCCTCCATCGTGCCCTCAGCCGCATCCATCATGAGTTTCTCCAGCGGCTTCTACGAGATGACGCACATCGTGGAGCAGGCCCAGTTCATCGGCATGATCAGCCAGCTGCAGATCACAGGCGCGCCCACGTTCCTGGACGAATTCTCCAAGGAGCTCTCGTGGACCAATTTCAACTTCGTCAAGAGCAGCAGCAGTGATGATGACGACGATGACGATGATGATGATGAGAACACGCGGCGGCGGCTCACGTCCTCGCTGCTCACGTCGTCGGGCGAGGCCGGGCCGACTAAGTACGCCAACATGATCGGCGTGGATCCGGAGAACCTGTTCTTCTACACGCTGCTGGTGTTTGTGCTCGTGATCGCTGCTGTCCACGCGCTGTACGTGGTCTGGGTCATCGTGGTCTCGTGCTTCAGCAAGAAAGAGTCGTTCGGCGAAGTGGCCGCTAAGTGGTACCGCAAGGTCATCTGGGTGATCGTACTGGCGCTGCTGCTGGCGCAGTACATCTTCGCCATGGCCGGCAGCTTCTTCATCTACTACCGGAGCGAAAACTCGGAGACCACCGGCTCGACCTTCATTCTCGGCATCGTCGGACTCATCTTCATGATCGGCATCACGCTGGTGCTGGGCATCGTCGTGGTCGGCTCCAACACGGACGAGCTCAAGGACGTCGGTACGGTCGAGCACGAGAAGCGGCCGTTCAGCATGAAGTACAGCGCGTACTACGACGAGTACAACTTTGACAACCGCTTCTTCTTCGTGCCACGTATCCTGCTGGCTGTGCTCACGGGCGTGATCGTGGGTGTCGTGCAAGACGCGTCC
Source organism: Elongisporangium anandrum (assembly GCA_023337935.1). Lineage (NCBI taxonomy): Eukaryota > Oomycota > Peronosporomycetes > Pythiales > Pythiaceae > Elongisporangium > Elongisporangium anandrum. The sequence goes on along the minus strand of JAADXR010000207.1, from coordinate 29,170 downwards.
ATCCAGCTGCTGTGCATTCTCGGCATCACGCTGCTGTATCTGGGTCTGCTGCTGATCCGTGAGCCAAACCTGCTGCGGTTCCTGTACTACATTGGACTTGCGTCCGTGTTCATGAAGGTTGTGCTGGTGTGCATGATGCTGGTGCTGTGCCAGGACGACTACTTCCCGCAGTCCATCCGAGACAACGTCTCGTACGCCATCATCGGTGTCAACATCTTCGTCTTCTTCCTGCTCTTCCTGCGCCAGGCGTACATGATCATTCACAAGCTCGTCAAGGGATGCAAGAACAAGAACGCCGATCGCTCGAACGACATCAATCTGGAGAATGGCAATGGCCAGGACTCTCGCCCTTACGCCAGAATCGAGCCAACGCCCGAGGCCAGCGCCCACAAGTCCATGCAGGCTATGCCTCGTAATGAACCACCGCAGCAGCCAACCATCGGAGCTGCTGCGGCCCAGCAACGCGCTCAGTACGGACAAGCACGACCGACCAGCATGGAGAACGTTGGAGCTGCCGCCGCTGGAGCTCGTGGTGTTCGCAATTCGGTGCGATTTGCTCCTGATAGTCAGCCACAGGACCCACAATATTCGCAGAACGCGGCCTTGGCATCCGGTGCTGCTACCGGGGCAGGTTTGGTTGCTAATGCCAACAAAACGCCAGGAGCCAACCAGCCGTACCGAGCAGCTCGACGAAACCAAGGTTCCAAGCTGCCATACCAGCGTTCTGGGGTCTCAGCCATGTCTGGAGCATCAGCATCGGGCTCGAATGCGCCAACTTCGAACGACCAGGCACTTGGAGCAGCTGCAATCGCTGCCACTGCAGCTTACAAGGCCTCGCAGATGCCTCGCCAGGACAGTGGCGGTGCTGGAGCACGCTTCTACGCAACGCCCCAACGCAGAAACAGTGTCGATATCGACGAGCTGGACGATGATGCGCTGATGACCAACTCGTCACTCGCTGCTGCCGTTGTGGCGGCCAACAAGGCGCCCCAGCAGCAACCACCGCAGCGTCAGCCGAACCAGCAGTCCTGGGCGCCTGCATCAAATACTCAGAGCGCAGCGATCTTTGATGCAGCCCCACGAAAGCGGAACTCATTCCTTGCGATCGACGACGAAGCGTACGACCTCGAAACCACTCGGAGTGGTGACTTCTCTGGCTTCGGAAGTTCGATCGTTGGCGCCAGAAGCACGCAACCGAGATCAAACTTCGCCACAGACACGACAGACGATTCGGCTTGGATGTCGCGACGTGGAGGTGGAGATCTGGCCGATTCGCTCTACGTCCCTCGCACCGGAGGCCAGGCCGACTCGACTCACGTCTCGGCCTTCCGCGACTCGGATCTGGACTCGTACTCCGCAGCTCGGGTGTTCAATTTCAACGATACGAACCGCTCGGCAATCCCCATGGATGACCTCAACACGTCGCGTGGGGATATCGTCCCCAACTCTGCGTACAATTCCCACTTGACCGATTCAGACGCGGACTCTTATGCCTCCGGCCAGGAAATGGACTCGAACCGATCCTTCCTGGACACCAACAGCCTTGCGAGCGACACTGGCAGCGCCAGCACGGCTCCGCCATCGAAGTACGACACTCTGGCGTCTGCATACCTGCGCGAGGTGGGCGAGAACACGACGATCACGGAGAACGATCTTGGCGTTGAGGACGAAGGCTACGGCAAATACGACGACAACAACGCTCGCAGCGGCTCCTTCATGTCGGCCGTGAGCGCCCGATCCGACGACGACGTGTCGTACTATATCAATGGGGAGCGCAGCACTGTCGTGCCGGCCACCAAGAGCCCACTGCAGCAGGAGACAGAGCCAAAGCCCGTGAAACTCTAGACTAACGTGTTATATAAGTTGCAGTGTTTTCCGTCCTATGCATTGCCTTGTTAGTACTGGAGAAAGCGACCTGAGGCCAATTCCATGAGCGACGAGGCCACGTGCATGACCTGGAGCTTGCACAGCTTGCCGTCGATCGATGTGCACAGCGTAAGTGCGCCCCAGAGGTTCTGCAGTCCACTACAAAGACAGAGTCAGCGACTGAACGAGAGCAAAAGCGCATGCAGAACGAAGCAAACCTTGTTCGAACGCGCAGCGTGGCCATGTTGGGTTCATTCTTGCTCGTCTTCTCCAGTTGCAGGATGTCGAACTCGCTCTTGCACGCGCCAGCTGCGCCAAAGACCGTCTTGACGAGGTTGTCGATGGCGAACTTGAGCCGCTTGGGCTCACCCACGCCGGCAGTTCCGTCATCTGTGATGCTGATACAAGGGACGGATGTGAGGTCGCAGTGCAGCACAGCAGCAACAGCAGACGCCTGGAGCTCCTCCGTACATGGCGATCTTGAGGAACGAGAACTCGCTGCGCAGAGAGAACTTGTGATGCGGTTCCATGGCTGCCATGGCTTCAAAAGGCTCAATTGGATGGGTCCCTAACTCCAGACAGCCAAATTAGGGACCGCATACTGGACTCAATCATGGTTGTGCTGCAACATGATGAGCTGCATCAGACGCTCTGGGGACCGGCGGTGGCGACCGGCCGCTCCAAAGCGCTGGACGTGCTCGTGTATCGGCAGCTGGTGGTGCTGAGTGCGCTGGCTATGCTGTGCTTCCTGCACTACGACAAGCCCACGGCTGTGCGTCTGGGCGTCTCGAGTGGCGTCATGCTGCTCTACTTTCGCAGTACGCCTCTGGTGGGCTGCTGCTGCTCAATCATGGAGACTGGCTGGCTGATCCATTGACTGTGAGTGTGTATGATGACAACAGTTCAGCCGTCTGCTGATGCTGATCTCGTGTGTCGTGGTCTACGGCGACCTCATTCTTCCTATCAAGCAGCTTGTGGGCATGCAAGACCAGCCGACGATCCCACTGGCGCAGCTCGTCCTCAACTGTTTCCTTCTGCTCAACAATGTACGCATCAAGGTCGTTCTCTCTCAGCGCTTTGCAATAGTGGTTCTAATGCCTGAATGCGTGAACAGGGACGCATTCTGTACGCTGTTGCGGTGGCCGGTGTCTTCAAGTCTCGATCCAATGGAGCTCGCCAGCAGCAGCGACGACCTGTTCGCTATCGCAAGGCTGCCAAGACAGAATAGACGAAGACATGCTCAGTGAGAACAACAGAGGCTCCCATTTGCTAACTATCACGTTCGTGTAATACAAAGGGTGACCATCCATCTCCTGTCACCCTAGCTGCCTCCAACAATCAGGAGGAAGATCAGGATCACAAAGAGCACGAGAATGATGATGTACAGCTTGAAATTGCTGCTTTGTCGAGCCACCTGATAAAGAAATCACACGGACGTGAGCTAAGCCAGGACCACCTGAAGCAAAGCTGCACTTACGTAGGCGGCACGTGCTCCTTCCGACTCGAGACCGTCCGTGGCTCGAGAGACGTCGTCATCGATCTCGTTGAGTAGACGCACGTGGAGATCCGTTTCGTCCTTGACCGTGAGACTGTAGTTTTTCAGATTCGAGACGCCCTTGCTGATGATATCCAGCTGCTGGTCTTGGTCTGTATTTGCCAGGGCAGAGGCGTAAGCATGACTGGTGAATGGCTGGACGTGTCCACTGTGTATGGCCTACCTTTCATGATCTGGTTCTGCATGCTCAGAAGCTTGGTTGGATGGTCCTGGGACGATTGACTATTCCATCAGATCAAGTTCAGCAAACGCACAGTACCATCATATCGGACACGAGCATCGACCATACCCTCCACTGGACGATGTGCGGTGGTTGTACGCATCCAGATCTGCTTTCTATGGACGACACTATCAGTCCCTTGGGAGCGAACCCATTTCAATGAACTCATGCTCTCTCACCTGGTCACGTTCCAACTGGCTCAGCAAACGCTCGCGGCGGTCAAGCTCGTCTTTCGTTCTACGCATATACACACATCAATCCATCTGTACTCACAGCACAAAGCGTCCACAGAGCACACATGTTCCGCCCTTACACTTTCGAGACCGCATTGCGCTTGAGCTGGTCGAAGTCGCGCTTCAGCCGGGACACGCTCTGTTGCAGCGCGAAGACGCTGGTGCCGATGGCGGCCACGTTGCCGGCGCGGATCTTGCCGGCCAGCGCGGTCTCCTGGCTGCGCGCGCTCTCGAGTCGGTCCAGCCACGTCGCCCAGGCCGATGCGCTCATGATTTCTCGCTTCGATATCTTCTCTGGTTGGGCGGTCCCTCGTTCGGGTCGGATTGGTATCCCTCGCAGTCCCTTGTGCGAAGCCGGTGGCAAAACGAGGGACCGCGCCATCCCCAACCAGTACTCAAGCCCCAAGCTAAAGCAAGCAAGCAACCATGAGCAGCCAGCGCGAGTTCGAGCGCAAGATGGAGGAGCACATCGAGGAGATGCGCGTGACGCAGACCATCGCGTACTTCAGCCGCACGGTGGAGCTGTGCTTCAACGAGTGCGTGCACTCCTTCCGCAGCAAGAAGCTGGACGACAAGGAGCTGTCCTGCGTCAACAGCTGCGCCGAGAAGTTCCTGCGTCACACCATGCGCTCGTCCGTGCGACTGCAGGAGAGCTACGCTGAGATCATGCAGCAGCAGGAACAGCAGCACCTGCAGCAGCAGCAGCAGTAAGCGTCGCCATGGATTCGGATCTGGAGGCAACAGGCAGCCAGCAGCTCAGATACGATCGCGACGGCATTTTGGCGGCTTCATTCCACGGACGACAATGAAATTGCATCGCTCATAGGTATTTGCAGCATTTATATGTTTGAAGAAGGAGCCCCACGAAGTCCGAGCGAACAATCTGGATGCGATGTGGTCGCATCAAGTCTCAGATACGAAAAATAGCGCAGCAGGAAAACACATTAAACAATATCAGATACGGAGAGATAGAGATGCAGAGTCACCGCTTGTGCTTCAATTTGCTATGTTAACGTCCTATGGCAGTCGAGACCACTGGCCCATGGCACCAGCAACCAATACCAGTTCTCCATCAACTCATTTGTACCTGGGACTGTGCGAGTCCGTCATTGTTGTACTCGGGTTACCTTCGCGCAACCTTCGGGACACCTCAGTGCGCGCATTTCGCGGCAGTCGGCAACATTCAGTTGGAGCCAAAGGGCAAGAGCGCAGCCATGCGGGGCGCCATGTACCTCTTCCCGCTCTACGCGAACGCGGCGGAAGGAGAATCGATCGACGCTAGAGAGGGATTGCATTCTCTGCCCATGCCGCCCTCGACTGCTGATGAAGCGACTGCCAATGAGTCGTTCGATGTGACGCAATTGGCAGCCATGCTGGCCAACGTGCAGAGCGACCTTGTGTACGTGAAGCTGTGCAAGAGCAGCGCACGATGCGCAATGGCTAGAGCAGCGCACGATGCGCAATGGCTAGAGCAGCGCACGATGCGCAATGGCTTTGCTTAGCGTGCAATTTCTTGTATAGTTGGTGTGGGCCAGCTCTGACTTGACGTATTACTTGCTTGTGGTAATATAGTGACAACCAGTCTTCAGCAAACGTGGATCCCATCAAGACTGGAGACATGCCCCAATGGATGCAAGACGTGTTGGCAACGGGTTGTCTTGGAGGTGCGTATCAACTTCCACAGAAACATCGTGTGATTGAATGCAGCTGATTAGTGTTGCTATTCACAGAAACAACCCGGGCATCAGGTCTCAAGCGAAAAAGCCCTGAGGGTACTGAGGGTACTGAGGAATTGAAGGCATCAAAACGAGCTCGTATGTCGCTTGAACATGATCAAGAAATGAGTTTGAGTTCTACTGGGGAGAAAGATACGCTTTCATCTTCTTATGAATCTGATGGCGAGGAAAGTGCGCCGCGGGTTTTGCTCACAAAGGAAGCCCAAGTGTCTGGAACCGTGGAAAGCTATTCCGTGGCGTTTGCCCAGATATTGGACAAATTGCATCAAAGGCAGCAAAACGACGTCTATCAAAGTTGCACAATTGATTTATTTGGAGATGATGAAGTGAAGATCTTATTGCAGTCTTTAAAGGCTATGGAGAAGATGAATTTGATTGGAAAAGTAGATGCTGATTTATTGTTAATGCTCATGGGAGAGATGGATAATCAGGTAAGGGATTGCATTTTCTTTGATAACAATTTGCGGGTGATTACTGACTTCTAAACTATGTCCTCACAGGTGAAGATCAGTCGTTCATTGGATTTGCATGTATTTGATGACGAAGAAAAGATCTGGAAAACGTCACGTCTCTTTGACAGAGTGAGGATAGGCCTCGACGCTTGTATCTGTATGCTTTTGGTTATGTCCACTGTTGACCTTGACCGGCGGTTTCTATCAGAGGAGTGGATTGAAAATTGCATCCAGCTGTTGAGCTACGTTAATCGGTATTTAGTTATGGCAGTCGTCGATCCACATCATATTGTAAGTGGCGCGCCGACACCAACAACCAAGCAATCAACTTTATCGAAGCAAGAACAGCAGTCAGTGGCATCCATCGCTCGACGATCTACGAAAAAGAACAAGCAAATGATCAGGGCTATCTCACGCTTAATCCCTGTTGTTTGCGAGTTGATGAACCAATTATCCAAGTTGGTAGTCACAGTTAAGCTTGCCGATCGCTGGATCATGCACTTGACTTCGTCTATGGTTCTGTTTTTTGCTATAGATCATTCTTCAAATTCTACAGCATTGCAACGGAGCAGTCTGTCTATTTTACGGGCAGTTATTATGGAATACAAAGGACATCGATCGATGGTATTAGACGAAGTGCTACTGATAATGCTCAAATTACCTACAACCAAGAAAACCTTGCGAACAGCAAAACTCGTAAACTCTTCTCGACATGTGCAGATGATTTCAACACTTATTTCGTCGCTGATTCAAGCATGCGCTTCCACATCAGCATACAACAATGACGAAGATAAAGAAATGCCAGACGCCAAGGAAACTATGCAGACTGCGCTGATATTGGATACCCGTGTCCCAGTTGCTATTTCAGCATTCACTGCAATTATCGCTGAAGCACGTAAAAGCGCTCGCTACTTCGTATCATGTTTAGTTCGAGAATGCCTCAAGAAAAATGACGACCGGGATAATCGCGTGGTCCTCGAGAACTTTATTGATGATTTGTTGCTTATGTTTGTTCGACCAGAGTGGAGTGGAGCCGAAATATTGCTTGAAGTTATCAGTGCTTCACTCGCAAGTATTCTGAGCGCAAGTGTCTCGAAGGATTCGAAGAAGGTAGAGCCTCAATATAGCCTTACTGCGTTGAACTTAGTCGGAAAGATTTGTGCATCTATCAAGATGTACCGAAATGTGATAGCACGTGATGCAATTGACGAAGATAATGAGGCTCGAATGGTTGTTCAAGAACATGAGCGGTTCCTTGGGCGAACTCACAATTTTTTCTCGGAAGCAATTTGTCGTGCTATCGCTCTAAAGCACATAATCATGGTCTTTATGAGGCGAGATGATCACATAAATTTATCTAGAAGCGATTCAAAACGCTTATTATTGGCAAGATTTATTGCGGAAGAAGTGCAGAATGATAATTGTACGGATGACAATGTGTCAATGTGGAAGTCGTTCTGGAACAAAGGAAACATTGATCCAGCATCCAAAATTGCTTCCCCAACGCAAGAATTTGCCCTTCGATGTGCCTTGCATGTTGCTGCGACACGAGATGTCTGTTGCCTTTTTGAAAAGCTTGTCGCTCATATCATGTCATTGCTATCAAATGGAGTATCAAAGTTTCGGTCTGGAGTGTTGAAAGCTGTTAGTGGTATTGTTGAAGTTGATCCTACATTAATGGCTGATGGAGCTGTCCAAATGACTGTTCGGCAGTGTTTCCTCGATGAAGGTATTTCGGTTCGACAATCGGCAGTAGACCTTGTTGGCCGACATATTCAGACGCAACCAGTACTTGTACGTAGTTTGGGATTATTTTGCAGGTGTATTCGCTCTGTTTACTAATTATATGTCTTATAGTTTGATAGGTATTGCGATATATTGGCAGAACGTCTCCGTGACAAAGGAATTAGTGTGCGAAAAAGTGTCTGCAAGATATTTCGCCATTTTCTGACTGTTCAATCGGAACAGCTGTCAACACAAGATGTGTCCTCCGATGCTGAGTTGCGCCATAAAAGCACCTGCATTCGAAGTATGGTCGAACGAATTGGAGATCAGTTTGAGGATGAATCGATCAAAAATTATATCATTGACACGTTTCAAGAGGTATGGTTTGGAGCTGACCTCCTCAATCACCAGCTTGTGCAATCTACAGGTTTTGCTGATGAAGAAATGACAACCGATTTGCCTCCTGGGTGGACGCCTATGCAGCTTGGTTCAAAGAATAGCGATGAGACATCCCAAGCAAGTCAACATGCTGACAATGGCAAACAATATGTGTCTCCCGATGGGAAAGTTGTTTTCACATTGGAAGAAGCCTGGTCTACGCACCGAACTCCCACAGTTACGCCTTCGAGCGTTGTGGAATTCAAAAGATCCAAGTGTGATGATTCAACAGAAATAATCAGTACGATTGTAGAAGCAATCCATGATTTACCAAACTTGGATTGGATTGTTTCTCTTTTAAAACGGCTATTGACCGGCAACTGTGGAGATGATATGGCCACTCGTAACGGTAAGTCTGTCAAAGATCGGTCAGCGCAGGTTGAAATTGCCAGAGCTCGGTCCGAAAAACTTGTGGACTTCCTGTTTGAAGCTCTGATCCGTTTGGAAGAGGGTGTATCACTGAGAGGTGTTACAATTTCTGACAGTGAAGTTCAGTTTATATCTTGCATTAAAGCGTTGTCAGCGTTTTGCGAAGCGATGCCGTCCTTGTTGTTCAAGCACTTGGATTTGCTAATGGTGTACTCAAGCGGAGACGACAAATTAAGCTCGAAAAATGCACTTTTGGTACAACGATTGGTGATTTTAATGCTGAATAATGTGTTTTCACAAATGAATCGCGTAGTCCCAAGAATTGTCGAACGAATGGAGAATGAATTAAAAAATCTTGTGTTTCGAGCCCCTCCAAGTGTGGTAGAGCCTAGTATCAAATGCCTTTCGACACTTGCAACAAAGACAAAAAAGCCTCCGACATTGTTGTTTGGAATGCTTGAGAAATTTTATTCTTTCTTGATGGAGTTCAAAGAGTCAGAGCCAATTGAACAAATATCAGCGGATGTTAGCTCCAAATTGCAGCGTGCTCTATTTGCATGCGGTAAAATCGTTAGCGGCACAGATATGGATCGCTGGGATTTCCCAGACCAAGACGCGAGAGTCCTCAAGAAAGGCTTTATAATCCAATCTCTTTATGAAACTTACTCGTGGTATTTAAAGATGAGCGGAAACACATCATGCGCATCGAAGGCGGTACAAGGATTGGGCTTCTTGTTCACGACTACGCCACGCCTATTGCTTCAGGCGCATCAGGACGATCATTTGTCTTTCGTATTGACTGAAGCCCCCAATGAAATGAAGTGGCAGTGTCTAGCAAGCCTTAAAGATTTGCTCGTATTTGAAGAACAGCGTCTTCAATCTGGGAATGCGACCACTAAAATGGATCGATCAAAATCCAAAAAAGATCAAGTGCACGGAGATCAAGAAGCCGACGCATCTTTAATCGGAAGCGTCATGCAGGCTCAATTAAGCAACATTCTGTTGCTGTCCCATGATAAATCAGTCCAAATCCGTGGTGAAGCTGTAGCTTGCGTGTGCAAATTATTGATTCAAGGCTTGGTAAGCCCGATTCATTGTATCCCTTATTTGGTTGCTTTGGAAACCGATCAAGTCGCTCGCATTCGAGATTTGGCACACAATCAATTACTAGCGCTTCATGAGAAATTTCCAACCATTTTGAATAACCCGTCGATCCAAGGTATTGTACGCTCACATGGATTTCAACTGAATGCGTTCGGGAAATGGTCGGTTCTTGCTTTTGACAACGACAAGAAACCGTACAGTTTGCTCGGCAGATTGTACTTGGACTGTGTGGGAGCAGCACGAACCCACCGAAATATGTTTCTGAAGGCATTAATCAACCTGTTTGCAGACAATAGTGCAACTTTATCGCGATCCAATGGAGGGGTTAAACCTGTTGTCGAAGCATTAGACTATTTATCATATTTGGCTCAATTGCTGGGTGTATTGCCGTACAATGTCGAGGACGAACCGTTGTACCTTATTTATTTGATCAACCGACACGTATCGCTTAAACTCGGGTATGAGTTTTTGTCGCCCTAATATGATATATAATCATGTGCTAACTTTTCATTCGCAATGATAGGATTATCATGGATGAACTCAAGCAGAGTTTTTTAAGTTTGGGCATTGCGCCTGAGCTTCTGTGCGAGGAGGATCCAGACCTTTCGGAAATCGATTCAGAAGAAATTGCTCAGACGCGGAAGCGAAAATTTTTTTTTTCAAAAAAGGATATGAAGTGTCTGGAAGCTTCATCCTCTGCAGCATTCGCAATGTACCTGTTGATCCAATTAAAGTTTTTTCTGAAGGACAAATACCGCTTGAGCAACGAGAAATGTCAGACATACCGACCTGAAAATTCGGCAAAGGTAAGAAAATCATCTTGCAACGATAACCAGCCTAGTTATTGACCGACTCTATTCAGGCAACTGATCAAGCTGTCGTGGTTGGTGATCGCAAGTCAAGACTCAAATTAGTAAATCCTATGGAGCTAAAAGATGTCGATGCAGTTGAACGATCCTGGAAACTCTACTACTGGACGTGGAGCGCTCAACGTGAAGATCATCGTCAGATGGATTTCGTTGACCAAGATATCAAGGGGAGGAAACTTGGACGGCGTCGAAAGTCCATCGCAAAGCACCAGAGTTCTGAAGATGACGAAGATTTGGCGAAAGACGTTGGCAGGAAATTATCTGGACAGCGTCGAAAATCGACTGCAAAGCAGCAGATTTCTGCAGACGACGAAAATTTAGCGGAAGGCATTGCCGTAAAGAAACCTGGACAGCGTCGAAAATCCGCTGCTTCTGAAAACGATGCAGATCCTGTGGAGCAGCGTCACATGAAGAGACGAAGTGGACGTCTTCGGAAGTCCATTGCAAAGCAGCAGATTTCTGACGAAGACGAAGACATGGCGGAAGATTTTGAATGAGTTTAAATTAAATAGGCCTGGCTTACTTGCTTTTGACTAAGGAACCATCTACAGATAAGGTCGATGCGTGGCTTTGGCCTCGTCCAGCGCGCGGATAAATATCAGCTCAAATTCGCTCACACTGATATCGTAAAACGATTGCAACGGACCATGAGGCAGGTCCATGATTTGCCAGCTGCCATGGAAAAGCTTCAGCAGATTCACGAAGCACCAGAACTGCGCTGCCTCGCCGTGCACGATCGTACAAATCGCGCGGGCGATGCTGATGAGATACTGCTGATCATCCATGCCACGCAGTGGCGCACGCGCGTGGATGTTGCACCAATAGGTACGATGTAGCCGCACAAGTCGATTACATTCCTCATCAAGCTCTTTCTTGCTGATCACGGTATCGTTGGTCTCGGGGTCTATGACTGACGTTTGTAGTTGTTCCTTTCGCCATTGGTTCTGAGTGTCCCAGGCGCGCACAACCGGATCGTCCCATTGCAGTACCTGCGCGGCATCAGCCACGTCTCGGTACATTTGTTGTCGCTCGTCCGTCGCGAAGTCCCACATGCACTTGTATGGCGGCAGCAACCCGCTGAGCACCTGCCAGGCCATGTCGCGGTAGGTGGACGAGATGCCGACCTCAAGAGCGAGCTTTGACAACTGCGCCAGATTAACGACTTGTTCCCCGAAGAGCGCGGCGTACGAAGCCTCGACGTCGACGATGTGCTGCACCACAGGTACGCCCAGTGTCTTGTAGTACGTCATGCGGAAGTTCCGATGCAGAGGCATGGCGGACAAGAAGGAAGCGCTTGGATGCGGTCGGTCGGTCGTGATGGATGGAAAAACTTGCGGTCGCTTCTCTGCACATAAAATCGAACTTAGGCGGAGCGAATCAAGCGCAAGCGAATAGGTGCATCTGTCGGCCGCCATGCAGGACGACGATGACGACGCGGCGTTCGAGAGGTACGCACTGCTAACTGCTCTATATATGCGATGGCTATCGATAACGTAGCTATGAATGAGCCACAGGTTCCTGCAGGAAGGCGACGATGACTCGCTGTCGGCCTTAAGCGATTCGTTCAAGGTGGACAAGCCATCAGTAACGACACGGAAAAGCACTACTGCCGGAGGCTCCAGCAAGACAGCGCGCTCTGCATTAGTGAGTGGCGGCAAAAAGAAGAAAGAAAGCAGCAGCGGTAGTCGAAAGGCGTCGAAGAAAGTGATATATTCGTCGGACTCGGATGGCCCGCCGCCGAGTTACTCGTCACGACGAGGAAGCGCGCATGATCCCGAGTAAGTGATTTGAGATATCGTTTACAATCGTCACTTCGTTGACGCTTTCTCACGCCGTGCTCGATAGTGTGGATCCGTACACGTTTGAGCTCGACAGGTCGTTCCATTTGCACCGCTCGGATGATGAAGAAGATACAAAGAAGAGCAAGAAGAAGAAAAAGAAGAAAGAGAGCGAAGCAAAAGTCAAAACCAAGAAAGAAGCGGTTAGAAGTGCAGCAAGTGCATTAAGGCTGACGGTTCTCGATTCTGATGATATTCCGTTCCTTCTAGCCTCGCGAAGTGTTGTCGTTGGAAGATCGCGTTGCCCAGATTCTTAAGCGCACCGGCAGCTCGTCGTATGTTCCACAAGCGATCCAAGATGATGCCGATTATGATGAAGACGAGCAGGAGCAGGTACGCGGCTAAATCAAAGTCACTTGAGGTGTGACTAGAAATAAATATGCATCATTTTACGTGCTTTAGAAGGAGGAAGAAACACGAGCAACTCCAGCGTCAGACATGAAACGAGAAGAAAGTGACAACGGCAGTGACAAATACGATGAAAAACGACTAAGTTTGTCCGAGTCCCTTGGAATGGAGTCTGCTGATTTCGAGGTACGTGCGCTCCATCATCTACGGTATCGTCCTGCGATCTCATGAATAATATGTACACGAATAGGTTGGTGTGCATGCAAAAAGAAAGCTCGAGCGCTCTCGTCTATCGCTCGTAAGTACCAATAAATATTATGAACGTTCTGGCTTGATTTTTACGGCTTCTCGCATTGTAGTCAAGCCTCAACAGCGAGAAATTCGCCGTTAATATTGATGCTTTAGAAGAAAGCGAACTAGGTAATATTGTTATCAGTACTCCCATTCCTAGTCTCAGCTGCTAAATGCCGTCTTGGATATTTTAGCCGTCCAGTCAAGATATAGAACTCCAAATATTACTGCTTCCGATGATGATGCTGGAAACACTACAAATGGTACCGACGACTATGGCGAAGATGATTTTGAGCTAGATCATACAACAGTCGATGCGACAGCACTAGCATTGGAAATTCGCTCGCGTACGATCGAGATTGCAGATACAAGAGAAGAAACGAATGAAGAACCTCCAAGCAGTCCTTTTGTCGGTCAGTTTGATAAGATGAAGGTGAGTGCTGAATGACATTGGAAAAGGAACGTCATGAATTTGAGTTAATCATGGAAACTCTGGTAGGAGTTCTTCTCCGTGGATCCTGTAAATCCACTAGGCGACCTATCTTCCGAGATGACAGCAGCCAGAAATGATCAACAAAGTTCGTCTGAAAAAGAAAATGAGAACGATTATGAAGCCGATGATCGCTATGGTTACGATGATGAAGATTTCGAGGTCACGTTGTGTTTAATGTGCATGATTTTTTCACGTGTATCACATATCTGACAAGGAATTTGTCTGTACAGGCTGAAGAAGATCGCAAGGAATTTGCTGATGACGTTATTTCAGCGCAAATAGTTGAACAAGATTCGAAGCGTAACAGTATGGATTGTGGAGAAAATGATTTTGAACAGGAGCATGAGCTTGCTAGAGAGCCTGCTGAAGATGCTGAAGCTGAGGCAAACGAAAGACTGAAGCGTGCGATGGAAGCCTTTGCTATCGTTGATCGAAATGAATTAAAAAACGAAAAGCTAAGTGATGAAACTCAACCATTGGTTGCAGAACAAGAAAGCCAACATGCAGAAGATGAATCGGGTAACGTGCTACCAACCGATATTATTCCGATCAAAACTCAACCTCAAATTGAGGACGGAATTTTGTCGCCACCAATGGTACTGTATTCCTCGTTTATGTGTTGCAAAAAATAATCTCATCTAGATTTCTCTTATTGCAGTCTCCACCACCCCCGCCGCCTCCAGAGGATGAGCCTGATGGTGAAGAATTCGCGTCATTTTCTCTGTGAGTCTAGTATTTGTTATCGGACTGTTCAATGCTGTCTGCTTCTTTTGCTAATGACGTCTCGTATTTTCTTGTTTCAGAAATCCTCAAATAGTTCAGCCACCAATATTGCAAACACAAAATCGACCTACACAAGAGCATGCTTCCAGTCAACATAAATACTCAACGCTATCCGTCTCTGATCGGTTCCGGCAAATTCAAGATCATGTTGCATCACTAGACTTCAGCCAACGGTCGCATCCAGCAGAATCCTCGTTTAGTAGCAGTCAACTGATTAACGATCGAACTCAAGCAGCACTATCCTTGCTGCGGCCTCAGCCATTACCACGACAAGTTTCGTCTCCAGCATTTTCTCCACCGTCTCCACCAAATGGGCAAATTGTAGCGGAGCTTTTGGAAGAAATGGAAGATATTGAAGAGTTTATGAGCAAATCGCGAAAACTTCATGAAGAGCGTCACAAGACGCATTTAGTTCGTGCGAGCACGTCGAAGGAAAACGAACTGGTGCTTCGACTCCAACAGGCTCATCGACATATTTTACAATTGAAGCAGCACATTCAAGACACAGAAACTGATGCGGAACGTCATGTGGACTATAGTAACGATAATACTCCAACGCAGAACGCAACGGAATCAATTGAAATAGAGGCTGAAGATGGTATGGTCAGGGTCAAAGGTGGTGATAAAATCGAGGAAAGTGATATGGTGTCGATCCCGCGATCAATATACACAAACATGCAGAAGGAAATCAAGGTAAGTAAATATTCTTCGTATCCTGTATCTAGATCGCGTTAGTCTAACTGGGCTGTTTGATGGGATTATAGACACAAGAAAACTTGATTAACGCCTTCCAGCGTGAAAATAAGCAGCTTATGCGCCAACAGAAGCAAATCCAACAGGATCTTCAATACGATGTTCACATGGAGAATATGAAGCTAAAAGAACAAATGCAGCATATACAAGATCAGCTCGATAATAGAGAATTGTCTTCAGCTGCCGATGGGACTATTGCCGCAGGCAACATCGACAGCACAATGAACAAGGCACAATACCGTGCAACATTTGAAGCACGATTGCATGCCGAAGCAATTGCACTCTCGCTTCAAGAACAACTCGATGCAGCGCGTGCTGCACATCAGGAAAAGGAAAACGAGCTAAAGCTGGATCTGGATCGAGTCAAGAAGGCAAAAGTGGACTTGGAATGCAAGTATGGAGGTATTGACCTCCAAAAGGTCCAAGAAGAATCACAACAACTGAAGAATCAGCAAGCTGAAATGCAACGGAGGAAAAAAGAATACGAGCATTCGATGGCAGCGATTCAAAAGAAGCTTGATTGGTATGTCGAGAATCAGCGTTTACTAGACGATCAAGACCTTGAGCTAAGGAATTTGAGAGACGAGCGCACTCAACTGATGGCTGAGATTCAAGTGCTACGATCTAAACCAGAGCAACTGCGACGTAGAAGCCTAAATAGCACGACGCCGACCGCGTCACCATTGAAAGGTGCCTCGCGGCAAGCTTACCATCGCTCGACAGCTGATATTCGTCGTATTCAAGAGTTGGAAAGTCGTTTACACGATATGGAAGAAGCCATGCGCCGACGACACCCAGACAGTCTGGTAAATTTAATTCTTGCATCTCGTAAGGCTGAAGAAGAATCCAAAATCAAAGCAATGGAAACGGACTTCCAGCAGCAGATTTCTGCGATGGAAGAAGAAATCGAACAACTTCAAGCCCAGAATGAAACCAAAATCAAGAGTTTCCGTCAACAGCAAGAAAAGCTTGTGCTCCAATACCAAAAGCGAATCACTGAGCTAGAGCAAATGCTTCACAAGCGCGAAACGCATCCTTTTGTGTCCCCACAAAAGCGAAAGCAGACCGCTCATGACGCCGATGAGCTCAAGCGAGTGCGAAAGTTTTATGCTGACAAGATGAAAGAGATTGAGCGCAAATGGGAGGTAAAATATCGATCATTGCGTGCGCAAAAATATGGAGCTATTGGTAAGGATGAGCGTATTGCAGACTTGTCCTACGCAGATTCGGTAGTCGTCATCACCAATTTGCAGCAAAGATTACGCGAGAAAGATGCTGAGACCAAAAAACTGAAGACTCAGTTGATGGAGCTGGACAACGCGCCTGCATTAACCAGCCAGTCCGATGTCAAACGCAATGAAACGAATGAGTCAAGTGCCTCAGAAAAAAGCTTGAGAGAACAGATTCAGGACCTTGAGATGCAATTGAAATCGAGTGAAGAGGCTCGCGCCCATCTCGTGCTAACACTGAGCACATTGCAAACTGCTGATGAAGAGAATTCTTCTGAACGGCACCGGATTGAGCTTCAAGCCGCCATCGCGTCATCAAACCACGCCTTCTCACAGGAGCAAGAACAGGTTTTGCGTCAGCGCATTACTGTTGAGGTCGAATCAATCTTCGAAGCGAAAATGCGCATTGAACGCAAGCAATTTGACGATCAATTGGTACAAGCGAATGCTCGTGCAGTGAATGCGGAGCAGCAACTACTGGAGCAATCGAACGCTCGAATGAAAGCTATGGCGGATCATGTAGCCGAAGTCGAGCGACTTCAAAACAGCATTGCAGAGGCAATTAAAGACCGCCATGCGATCGAGACCGCGGCAGCTCGCGTTCCGTTTCTAGAAAGCGAAGTGATTCGGTTGCAAACCCAGTTGAGCATCCCCCAGACACCGTCCATGGTGCAGTACCGATCGCTGGAGTTGCAGATCGAGGCTCTGACCCAGAAGCATCAGCTGCGCGAAGCTGAACTGAATGTCTTGCTCCAACAAGCCATGCAGTCGCGGGAACTGGAGAAGCTCAACACGGAGCGAGTTCATCAACACGCCATCGCGATGAAGAACGCTGAGATCAGGCAATTCAAGCAGCAGCTGGACGACATTGTAA
Organism: Elongisporangium anandrum; assembly: GCA_023337935.1. Taxonomy (NCBI): domain Eukaryota; phylum Oomycota; class Peronosporomycetes; order Pythiales; family Pythiaceae; genus Elongisporangium; species Elongisporangium anandrum. The sequence goes on along the minus strand of JAADXR010000207.1, from coordinate 11,994 downwards.
CCGAGTTGGAACGACTACACCAAACGCCGTGACTGCTGCACAAAGTCAATGGGTTGCAATCTACAATAGATACATGAGCAAAGGACAAAGGAGAAGACCACGTCAAAGCTACAAATCCAAAATCAAAATAGCAAGGTATCATTTCTGAGCAGGAGCTGCTTAAGTCATCGAGTCGATCAGAGCGCTGCGCATGGTCGTGGAAATGGACGTGGGCTGTGCGTTCTGGAGCTTGAAAATGCTTTCGACGACCGAGATCTCCGTGGACGTGGTGTCCAGACCCGTGAAGGCCGTCCAATCGTTCACGACAAGGCCGGCGCCGACGACGTCGCTACCGCGGTTCACCGTACCAGCGACCACGGGCACCTGCAGCAGCGAACTGAGTTCTTCCTGATCCTCGACCGAGGTGCGCGGGTGCACGAGGCAGCCCTGGTTGGACAGAGCACTGTAACTACCCACAAGCGCGTTGCCGGCAATGGTCTGACGGAACACTTCGACGCCAAGCGTGTCAGCCACGATCTCTTCGGTTTCTCTGTCTAAGTCGGTGTGCACAAGCGCGACGTGATCGTTGCTCACGATGCAGTTGCCCAGCGCCGAGAGGCGCTCTTCCACGCGCTGCACGACGACCGAGTCCGGGAGCGCATTGCGGATATGTTGCATTTCCTGGTCCGTGGTGGTGCTGGGAAGCAGCAGACCGCGCTTGTTGCCAACAGCCACACGGCCGACAAAGCGGCAGCCGGCAATCGACACATGCACGACCGGGATGTGGTCGGCAAGCTCAGCCTCGAAGGTGCTGTAGAAGTTCTCGGAGCCACCGATGCAGACGAGGCAGTAGGAGTTGGTGAGCTTGGAGAAGACTCCGATCTCGTTGCTGTTCTCGAATTGGCAGCGGATGGCCATGGCGCTTGGATGGATGAAGAGAGCGGAGGGTGAGTGAGGTCTGGCTTGGCTGGTGCCGGATTCGTGAGTGGGCAGCTCCACCCAAGTCACAAAGGGCAGAGAAAAAACCTAATTCCTAGGTTTTATCAGCAACCGCACTTTACAGGATGCACGCGGTACTTTCCTGCAGTCGTCCTCGAACGTTCTCACTGGGCGAAATGGTGACCATCACTCACTAATGTTGATTTTGCAACCCAAAAAAGAAGATTGCAAAGGGAATAAAAGAAGGCGCGACCCATAGTATGTCACAAAATACCCAACATTTCGAAATTGTGACATTTTTCGCCAGCGCCCAAAGAGCCGCCACCAATGGCTACAGTGCGACGGAAGGAAGAAGAGGAAGAGGAGGATGACGCGAGCCTCTGGGGGCGCGTGGACCTGCCGCAATTCGACTTCTCAGTGCGTGGCCAGGACCAGCGGGAGGTGGTGCTGACGGCTGTGCAGGACCAGGACCAGTCCATCTGCCAGGGCCGCCGCGACTTCGCCTCGCACGGCCACTGCGTCTGGGATGCAGCGCTGCTCCTGGCCGAGTTCCTGCAGAGCGAAGCGCAGCGAGGTGCACTAAGCTTCAGTGGCCGTAAAGCCGTGGAGCTGGGCGCTGGCGTCGGCCTCGTGGGCATGGCTCTCGCTGTGCTGGGCGGTGACGTCGTGCTCACGGACCAGGAGTACGCGCTGCCGCTGTTGCGCAAGAACGTGCAAGTGAACTTCGGAGCCGACAAGAGCCACGACAGCTCAGTGCCTCGCGTGGAGGAGTGCCAATGGGGCGAGCCTCTCAAGGGGGTTCTCAGCGACTGGCAAGCGCAGACCGACGTGATCGTGTTCTCGGACGTGCTCTACCACGAGTCCAGCTTCCTGCTGCTCATGCAGTCGATCCGAGCGCTCGCTGCTCCGACCTGCGACGTGTACTTCACCTACGAGACACGCAACGCCAGCATCGAAGCCAACTTCCTGCGCGTGCTCAGCGCTGAGTTTGACGTGCGAAGCCTCGCTCGAGAGGACAATGAGCAGGTCTTTGCCAGGTTTGACCACCCAGACGAGCTCTTCATGTACCACGCGCGCCCCAAGACGGTAGCTAGATAGACATAGAGGCAACAAGAGAGGATCGCTATGGAAACCGTGGATTTGTACATTATCAGAGCCGAGAGGTCACAGCAGAAGCTGTCGCTGCTGATGGCGGCGCTTCTGTCAGGATCTGCTTCATCTCCTGCGCTTCCTGCTGCTCGACCTCCTGCGACAGCTCTAAGTGGCTGGCGCTGCTGCTGGCCAGGGGGACATGCCGGGTCTTCTGGTACAGATTGTCCAGGAACACACACACAGCGTCTGCATGCGCCAGAGCGCGGGGCGAGACCATAAAATTAAACATGTGATGCGCATCCGGGACCTCCATGAACACGTCGGTCACGCCTGCGAACGCGTCGCTGGCTGAGCTGCGCTGGCGAAACCGCTGCAGGTGCTCGAAGAAGAGAGCCGAGTCGCCAAACGGCACGAGCGTGTCATGGGAACCGTGCGAGACCAGGAACGGCGGTACGCTCTGCGGCGTCTGCGTGGCCGCCCGCTGGGCCTGGCCCAGCCAGCTCATGGGCGACGCGTAGTCGAAATCCTGCTCGGAGTCGCGCATCTTCTTCTGCATGACCAGGAACTCGATGTATCGCACGAAGCCGTCGCCCTTGTCCTTGTAGAAGTGCATGCCGTGGCGGTCGGTGAAGTCGTGGACGCCGAACGAGTCGATGCAGCCGCGCACACTCGTGTCCACGTCCTCGAAGCCTGGCTGGAACGCAGCCACGCCAGGCGTCAGGGCCACAAGACTGGCCAAGTGGCCGCCGGCCGATTCGCCGCCGACCGCGATGAAGTCCGGGTTGGCGTGGAACTTGGAGCGCGCGTGCGTGCGCAGGTACGCGATGGCTCGCTTGGCGTCGATGAGATGCGTGGGGAAGGACACGCCGGGCGACATGCGGTAGTCGATGGAGCACACGACCCAGCCCTGGCACACGAGCTGGTACACGAACGGGTAAGGCGGGATCCTTCGGTCGCCCACGACCCAGCCGCCGCCGTGGATGTAGAGCAGGATGGGCGCGTTGGGCGGCGTGGTCTTGTGCGTGTACACGTCCATCTTGAGCTTCGTGGTCTTGTATCGGCCCACGCGCGCGTAGGTCACAGTCTGCACGGGGTTCACGCCCGGGAAGCTCAGCGAGAGCGCCACGGGCTGCGGCATGGGCAGCAGCACGCTGAGCCAGCGACGCCAGGTCATGTCGCCAACGCCGTTGAGCTTGTCCGCCGGGATGTCGGACGCGTCCACCATTGCGGCGCGCATGCAGTCCTTGGCGGAGAGATTGCCCCGGTACATGCGCGCCAGCTGCACGAGTGCGATGGCCTGCAGGACGCCGGCGACCGAGCCGGACCACCGGGAGAGGATCGGCAGCCGCGACTTGTACAGCGCGAACATCGCGGCGAAGTGCGCGGCGAACACGTTGTGGGCCAGCTCCGTCGGCAGCAGAGACGCCGCCATGCCGATCATGTTCTGTTGAGCCACATGAGTGAGTATACATACGCAGGCGAAGCCATCGGGGGAGCGACTCATTGTACCTCTCGGGCGATCGTCTTGTCTCTGGCGCGCCGTACCAGCAGCAGCGTGGCCAGGGCGAAGGCCATGTAGCCCCAGCGCACGAGGCGGTCGCCAGCCACGAGCGTTCTCGGATCCAGCACCTTCATGGAGAGAGAGAGCGCGACTGATCCCACTGAGGCTCTCTGATGGCTTGGGCAGATTCCTACTGTACTGGATGCTTACGCAGCCGAGTGGCCAGTTTGGAGACTCTTCTTTTCAGCCAATCAGAGGTGGTCAAATGCATTTGTGCCTAGTTTTGTCCAATCCGACGTCTGATTGCAGCCGTCATCTTGATTGCGCGCCCTCTCGTGATGTCAGCACAAAGAGCTGCGCTTGTCACAAAGCGATCCCAAGAGCTACAAACGAGAGCCGAGTGTCGCTGCTGTGGGGATGGGCGTGCTCTGCAGCTGGCGCTTGGCTCGGGCGTGCAGGTTGTGCAGGAAGGCGCACACGGCGTCGCCATGCGCCAGCGTGCGTGGGGAGATGAGGTAGTTGAACGCGTGGTGCGCGTCCGGGACCTCCAGGAAGACGTCCTCCACGCTGCTAGAGGCAGCCTCTCGCTCGCGGTGCTTCTGCAGCTTCTCAAAGAACAGCATCGAGTCGTCAAAGGGCACGAGCGTGTCCAGAGTGCCGTGCGAGACCAGGAACGGCGGCACCGGCTGCGTGCGCTCGGCCGCCTTATCGAGCGACAGCCAGTAGATGGGCGACGCCTGCTCGAACTCGTCGTCGAAGTCGTCCGGCTTCTTCTGCATCACGAGCAGCTCGATGAACCGCTTGAACGAGTAGTCCTTGTTCTTGTAGAAGTAGAAGCCGTGGCGGTCTTTGAAGTCGTGCACGCCGTACGTGTCGATGCAGCCGCGCACACTCGTGTCCACCGACTCAAAGCCAGGCTGCAGGAACTTCTCGTTGGCTGTGAGCGCAACTAGAGACGCCAAGTGGCCGCCTGCAGACTCTCCAGCTACCACAATGAACTCTGGATCGGCCTGGAACCTGGCGCGGGCGTTCTTGCGCAGGTACGCGATCGCGCGCTTGGCGTCGACCAGGTGCGTGGGGAACGCGACCTTGGGCGACTTGCGGTAGTCGATCACACACACAGCCCAGCCCATGGCGGCTGCCTGTGCAATGCAATGGATTAGTGAGAGAGTTGGAGACTGGGAGTGGCTTGCATACCTGGTAGACTAATGTGATGGTGGGGCTCTTGCGACTCCCCACGACCCAGCCGCCGCCGTGGATGTAGAGCAGGATGGGCGCATTGGCTGGCGCGTTCTTGTGCTTGTACACGTCCATCTTGAGGTGCGTGGTCTTGGCTTTGCCCACGTGGGCGTAGATGACTGTGTCCGTCTTGCTCACGCCCGGGAAGCTCACGGAGAGCGCCGTGGTCTTGGGGACGGGCAGCAGCACACTGAGCCAGCGTCGCCAGTCCATCTCGCCAATGGCTTGCAGCTGTTCTGGAGGGATGTCGGACTCCTCCATGGCCTCTCGGATGTAGTGCTTGGCCTCGATATTGCTCTTCTGCAGCTCAGCCAGCTTGACCAGCGCCACGCACTGAATGACGCCAGCCACGCCGCCGATCCATCGCGACAGCACGGGCGTCTTGGACTTGTACAGATAGTAGACCACAAAGGCGTTGAGCGCCAGCAGCAAGTGCGAGAGCTCCGTGGGGATCACTGCCATGAAGAGACTGAGGAAGTTCTGTCACACCAACCCAAGAGCGTTTAGCCATCCTTCCAGTCCTTCCATACACACATACCTCACGCATGACGTTCTGCCAGCACCGACCTCTTTCGCAATGTTCTTGTTGCGGCCGCGGCGCACCAGATGCAGCATGGTGAGCGCGAAGGCCAGGTATCCCCAGCGCGTGAGTCGGTGCTTCATCTCTGGCGGCACAATGAGCTTCATCTCTCTCGCCCTCTGCCCCTCAAAGATTCTTCCCAAGTGGACAAAATGTAGCTCTTCGTTCCATCAAGCGTACCGTAACCCTTGCCAATCACACGACATCCCCCTTTTCAGCAAATCAGTGGTGATCTTCAAAATTTAGTGTGGTCCACGCTACTTGAACTCGCCCTTCCCGTGCGCTCCGGCCATAATCACTTGAGAAGGAAGGGGAATGGGCCGCGCCACGACCAAGCGCGCTGCCGCGGCGGCCGCCAGCTCCGCGCCGCTGTTCGGGGAGGAGCGCCGCGTGGTGGGAGTGGATGATCTGGTGCTGCTGCCCTCGGTGAGCGAGACCGCGATCCTGGAGAACCTCAAGATGCGGCACGCGGCCGACGTGATCTACGCCTACATTGGCCACGTGCTCGTGGTCGTGAACCCGTACAAGTGGCTCAACATCTACGACGAGCAGAGCATGCGCGCGTACACGCACAAGGCGCGCATCGACGTGCCGCCGCACGTGTTCGCCACGGCCGAGGAGACGTACCGCACGATGATCAGCGAGGAGGACAACCAGTGCGTGATCATCAGCGGCGAGAGCGGCGCCGGCAAGACCGAGGCGTCCAAGCAGATCCAGAACTACATCGCGAGCGTCTCGGGCAGCGGCGCCGGCGTGGACAAGGTCAAGCGCACGTTCCTCGAGAGCAACCCGCTGCTCGAGGCCTTCGGCAACGCCAAGACGCTGCGCAACAACAATTCGAGCCGCTTCGGAAAGTACTTCGAGCTGCTCTTCGACTCGGCCGGACGGCCGCAGGGCGGCAAGGTGACCAACTACCTGCTGGAGAAGTCCCGCGTCGTGCGGCCGGGCAAGGGCGAGCGCAACTTCCACATCTTCTACCAGGTGCTGGCCGGCCTGCCCCTGGGCGCCAGGCAGAAGCTCTCGCTGGACGCCGGCGTGCAGGGCTTCCAGTACCTCAAGGCCAGCGGCTGCTTCGACGTGGACGACGTGGACGACGCGGCCGAGTTCGAGGAGACCATGGCGGCCATGCAGCACGTGGGCATCAAGCGCAAGCAGATGGAGCTGGTCATCCAGACCATCGCGGCCGTGCTGCATCTGGGCAACATCCACTTCCAGGGCCAGATGGTCGGCGACGCCGAAGGATCGAGTGTGAAGGACCGCCAGTCGCTCGAGATCGCCTGCGAGCTGCTGGGCCTGGACGCCGACCGCCTGGAGCACGCACTGTGCTACAAGCTACTGCAGACCATGGCGCCCGGCGGCAAGATCGAGAGCTACGAGGTGCCGCAGAACACGAGTCAGGCCAAGGCGCAGCGCGACTCGATCGCCAAGATGGTCTACGACCGCCTGTTCGACTTTCTGGTCGAGCGCATCAACCACGCGCTCGACATCGAGAAGAAGGCGGAGAAGCACGGCGAGATCCTGAACCAGGAAGACATGACCAAGATCGGCATTCTCGACATCTACGGCTTCGAGATCTTCGACAAGAACGGCTTCGAGCAGTTCTGCATCAACTACGTGAACGAGAAGCTGCAGCAGATTTTCATCGAGCTGACGCTCAAGAGCGAGCAGGAGGAGTACGAGCGCGAGGGCATCGCCTGGGCACCCATCCCGTTCTTCAACAACAAGGTCGTGTGCGAACTGATCGAGGCCAAGCGCCCCACGCCAGGTATCTTCCTGATCCTGGACGACACGGTCAAGACCATGCACTCGCGCCAGGGCGACTCGGTGGACGCGAACTTCCTGGAGAAGGTCTCGAGTCTGCACGGGTCGCATCCGCACTTCTCCAAACGCGGACGCATGTTCGAGATCAAGCACTACGCAGGCGACGTGCAGTACACGATCGACGGCTTTGGCGACACCAACAAGGACTTCCTGAGCAAAGACATCGCGCTCATCATCAGCGAGAGCTCCAACAAGCTCATGCGATACATCTTCCCGGAGGAGATCGACCTGAACGACAAGCGCATGCCGCACACTGCAGGCTACAAGATCCGCACGCAGTGTGACGCTCTTGTCACAGCTCTCATGGATTGTACCCCTCACTATGTGCGCTGCATCAAGTCCAATGACCAGAAGCAGCCCAACAAGATCGACGATCGACGCGTGGTTCATCAGATCAAGTATCTCGGTCTGCTGGAGAACGTGAAGGTGCGCCGTGCTGGGTACGCGTACCGTGGAGACTACGCTCGCTTCGTGGATCGGTTCCGTCTGCTGTCGAAAGAGACGTATCCAGAGTTCCGCGGCACCGACAAGAAAGGCACACAGGCGATTCTGCGTGCAGTGGTCAAATCGCTCCCGCAACTGGAGCGCGAGGCTCAATTGGGCAAAACCATGGTCTTCATCCAGACGCCTGAGACGTTCTTCGCTTTGGAGAAGCTTCGAGAGAAGAAGATCGGGTCGTTTGCCAAGCGGATCCAAAAGGCCTGGAAGAAATACTACGGCCGTCGTCATCTGATCCAGCTGAGTCAGGAGATCACCAAGCTCTACGTCTCCAACAACAAGCAGCGCCAGCGTGTGAGTCTGTATCGACCGTTCGACAGCGACTACTTGCGTGAGAGCGAAGCGATTCGTGACGCGATCATGGGCATTGTCCAGCACTACGGCGACTCGGAAAACATCCTGTTCCTCGATCTGATCAAGAAGGTTTGCCCATTCGGTGACAATCACTCGGCCTCGGTCTCGCCTGTGGTCTTGGCCTCTCGATTCCTGCTCATCACCGACTCTTATCTGTACATGATGGAGAAGCGCACGTGGCAGCCAACTGTGGATCCGAAGAGTACGTGGGAGGCGCCGCTTGTGTATCTGCGACGCCGTGTTCCACTTGAAGCAATCCAGGAGATCTCTATGAGTACTCTTGCGGATACCTACTTTGTGCTGAAGATTCGCCCGGATCCGCTGCTGTCGGAGCCCAACAAGAGCAACTGGATGGATAACAAGTCTGTGCTGGAGTGCATGGCCACGAAGAAGAAGTTTGGGCTATTTAACCGACGCCACCACTGCCGCTACACTGGAAAGATCTACTGCAACGACGTTTGTAAGCAGCTGGAAGTCGTGCCTGACCGCGGCTACTACTCTCCCGTGCGTGTGTTCGACAACGTCATTGGCTTTTTCTCGACCGAGATGCTGGAAGATCAGCTGCTGTCGTCCGAGAAGAAGACGGAGATCGCCGTGACGCTCGTGGATGCGATTCGTGCCAAGACGTCCAACATTGTGCCGGTCACGTTCTCCGATTCCATTCGCTTGCGTGTGGCTCCCAACTCCCTGGCCAACTCCCCAGCCCAAGAACTACACTTTGTGGCTGCATCACTGGACAAAATCTCGGGTGACAAGATGCAAGTGCAGATCCAAGTGGCGCCAGGTGTGCCGGAAGAGTACATCCGCAAGCGCCGAAAGCGCGAGAAGGCTCGCCGCAAACGGATGGAGCAGCAGGCGCAAGAAGAAATGGAATTGCGCGCGCATCGCCGAGCGCAGTTGGAGCAAGAGCGTGAAGCCGAGCGTATTCGTCGCGTGGCTGAAAAGAAGGCCAAGAAGCTGGCCGAAAAGGAGGCTCGGCGTCAGTCTACAACGACTCGAAAATCGTCCAAAGCCTCCCTGGAAGGCGCGCGTAAGTTTGGCGAAGCTGTTCACGGTTCATCATCGTCCGTGAACGGCAGCAACAGCAGCCTTGGCGGCGCCAACAGTGAGCTGGCAGCTATTCTGGCGCGTCGTCGCGGTGGTAACTAGATTTTGTTGTGCGAAGAGGGACGAATGAAAGTCCCGCGCCATTCAAGCCGAAGGTAAGTGCCCATAGAGACGTCAGCCAGGTTACAGACTCACATAGCTCTATTACGGAAATGAAAATAATAACAAGCGCCTTCCTACTGCTGCGATGGTCGGATCTAGTGATCTACTGACAGGTTGGGCATCCGCTGGAGCTGCTCGATGCCTCCGCTCGTGATCTTGGAGCAGTACCACAGGTTGAGAGACGCAAGGTTCTCGAGCGTCGAGAGTTTGGCCAGCCCTTCGTCTGTGATCTCTCCGCATTCCGCAAGATTGAGAGCTGTGAGCGAAGTGACCTGCGCCAGAGTGGCCATGCCTTCGTCCGAGATCATGGGGCAGTTGCCCATATCCAGCGACTTGAGCTGCGGCATGCTCAGGAACGCAGTAAGACTAGCGTCCGTGAGTCTTGAGCAGCTTGCGAGGTCCAACGACTGGAGTTTGTGCAGCGAGGCCAGATTCTGGACGCCGCTGTCCGTGAGCTTGTTGCAGTACCAGAGTACGAGCGTCTCGAGCGCCGTGAACGACGCGATCACAGTCGTACTGGCGTCTGTCAGGTGGCGGCAGTTGGCGAGATTCAGCGTCTTGAGCTTGGTCAAGCCGGCTAGCGCTCGCACTCCGTTGTCGTCCACGTGGTTGCAGCGCATGAGGTTCAGATTCGTGATGTTGGGCAGCTTCCCGAGTCCTTTGAGCGCCGCGTTGCCGACCTGACGGCAGTTGGCAAGATCGACAATGGACAAAGCCTGAAGCTGCGATAACGAAGCGATACCTTCGTCTTGAATGCCAGCGCAGCCGCCCAGATAAATGGCCTTGAGGTGCTGGAGACTGCTAAGAGATCGGAGCCCTTGGTCCGTGACCTGGTAGCAGCTCACGAGATCCAGCGACGTGAGATTCGACAGCTTGGCGATCGACTGCAGCGCCACATCCGTGACTTTGCCGCACTTCATGGCGTTCACGAAGCGCATGTGCTTGAGCGACTCCATGTGCGCAAAGGTCTCGTCGCTGATCTCGCTGCAGTACCATAGATTGCAAGACGACAGCAGTGGGAAGTTGCTCAGCACCTGCGTGCCTCTGTCCGTGAGGTTGTAGCAGCCCGCCACGTCCAGCGTAACCAGCTTGGTCAGTGGGGCGAGCGCCAACAGCCCATCGTCCGTTAGATCGCCCACATTGGCGATCTCCAAATGCCGCAGGTTCACGAGCGTGCGCAGCGAGCGGATGCCCGTATCGGTCAGCTGGCTGCAGTTGGACAAGTTCAGGTTCGTCAGCGAGTGCAGAGACGACAGCGCCGTGATACCAGCGTCCGTGAGCTGGCCCTGGTTGCAGTACCACAGGTTGAGTGTGCGCAGATTCGTCAGCGAAGCGAGCTCCCGAACGCCGTTGTCTCCGATGCGTCTGCAGCCACGCAGACTCAGATTCGTGAGCGACTTCAGCGTCGAGCCGATCGATGCCACACTGGCATCTGTGAGAGCTGTGCAGTAGCCGAGATTGAGCGACGTGATAGACGTCTGCGCTAGCACGAGGTCGTTCACGCCCTTGTCCGTGATCTGGAAGCAGCCCTTGAGCGCCACGCTCTGCAGCCGATGCAGCCGAGCGAGCGTCGAGACCGTGGCGTCCGTGATATTGGAGCAGCCAGTGAGCACCACCTCTGCGAGTCGTGGGAACCGCTCGGGCAGGCGCACAAAGTGGTCATCCAGCACGAGGCGTCTTGCAGCGATGAACGAGGCGGATTGCGCTGCGCCAGCTAGCTCTTTGCCTAGCGCCTTGCTGACCAGCAGCAGGCGGAAGAGATCGTCCACGCCCAGATACGGCACGATCACTGGGAACACGGGCGAGAGCGTGAGCAGACCGGAGGAGCAGAGCGCCATCGCGTCCAGTTGACCGCAGAGTGTCGCCTCCTCCTCCTCCTGCTGAATGCTGGCTTGCGCTTGATCGCCAGCGGGGCTCTTGGTCTTGTCTCGCGCTGCCGACTTGGCCACCTGCCGCCACTGGTGGAACGTCTGCTTGCGACGCATGTACGTCAGTCGGTCATAGACGCACGAGCAGCACGCGTCCCAGGACGAGGTCTTGGACTTGGTTGTATTGCTGGAGCTGTCATTGACGTCGGCCTGCTGCGCTAGCGTGTCCTGGTAGTGCGAGACCTGCGTCTCCGTATCGCAGACACACACGGCGCAGATGTCGGCCACGTCGTCCATGCTGCCTGATCGAGAGCGCGCCATGCAGTAGGAGGAGCCGAAGAAGGCGCTTGAGGGCTCTAGCCGTGGCCAGCCAAGGCAGCGAGTGGGGAGTCGGAGCTCCTCATCGTCGTCTCTGCCGCCATGCGCGTCAAATCGTCCTCAGATGGCTGCTCATTGGACCATGACCTCGTTTTAATGACCTAATAAACAGTACATCCATTCAATTAAACTTTATAAAGGCAAGCGATAAATGTCCATAGTCGTTAAACTCCGAATAGGGCCAGGGTTATCAGCAATATCGGTAAGTCCGACACGAACTTTAGTGTTTTAGGTTCGCAATAGTTCGTATAAACCGAACTTTATGGTAAGTGAGGACAAAAAAAGGTTACTTCACAACCTGCCGGCTGAGTCACGAGCACCGACCATGCTCCAGAGCCAGATCCTCTCGGATGCCCCTCTTCACCCTTGGCGATACGTGGTTTCTTCAGCGAGCTATAAAGATCAATGACTGAATGCATCAATGCGAATTTACAGCGAAACTGGTTTGATTGGGTTAAGCAATTCTAAAAACACATACAGCTCATAAAGATCGGCGCCAGTCCGGCCGGTAGTTGGCTGGTTGGCTACACCACCAT